>JAHPZR010037743.1:17500-40000 GCA_019787425.1 Platygyra sinensis
TTTGGTACATGTATCTTAAGTTTGCTCTGTGTTGAGAATTAAGCCTTCAGTACTTATGGTTCGTCTCAGCAATCCCTTCAAAGTTAATGGAATGGCATTTGGAGAGCGACTTCAGAATACCCGGCCACGATTACGTGACGTAGTCCCGCAGTGGTGTTGTATGGCGATATTCACTGTTTACAAACAATTCTTTTGATATTTGAATTTTGCCAACCACAGAACAAAAGAATACTTTGTTTCGAGAGCCAATAAACCTCTGGTTGGCACATTAATGACAATAGGAGACGCAACGATGAGTATCGCCATTTTATGGGTTGATGAACGTAAGACGAGTAAAACTATTGCGATGAAAGTAAGACGATTTATAGACTGCGGGACTACGGGAGCAGGCATTTAATGTCACGTAATCGTGGCCGGGTATTCTGAAGGTTACTAAGGTTAGCCCTTCTGAAGCACACAGGCAGTCATCTACCCCACAAAATTTAAAAACACAAGCATTCAACCAGCTAACAGCTGGAAAACATAGACACTCTTGACCTTTCACCAATCGAACAAAGTTTAACACTCGAGAAATCAAACCGACATGTGCGCCCTCGCACTCAAAAGGATTGTTGAGCAAAATGGCTCATCACATTGACAAAAACTAACAATGGCTTGAAAGCTATATCAAAAAGGAACAAAACCTCCTATTATGAGATACTTCTGTTGAAAACTTGAAGAGAAAACGGCGGGCGATTTGGGTGGCCTTTACTTGACCGGACCGGAAGTCAAGATGGCGGTAACCCCACTTGACCCGATTTGTTTTCAATAAAGTTTGGAACAAAAAACGCACACAAAACAACAAACAGTTGTACTCACAGACAATATCCACCACAAAGCTTGCACGTTTATGCCAAATTAGTGAATAATAGCGCAATAATAGCTTGTATTACCCTATTTTTCTTTGAATTCAATGGAGTCCCGACGCCAAATCTGGGCAAGCCGTGCGAAGCTTCGACTTGTTGCTATGTGACGTCACACTGGCAGTGATGAGTCGGTCTCTGACAGATACTCGAAAACTATAGAGTCACCCCCTCCCTCCTGGTCGAGATCAAATTTGCACGCAAATCAAAGCAAGCTTATCACCCTTTGACCACTCAAACCAAGTCAACGCAAGTTGAATTACGTTCATTACCCTATTATTAGCCAATGAAATTGAGGATAATCTGCCTTAAATGTTTTTTAGCGACTTGCGTGTACTTGCGAGGAAACTTGCCCAGTCCGTTTGGCCACCCAACGCAATTCTTGCAGGTCCGTTCGTCCAGAACTTCAGGCTGAAAATATTCTTGTATTAGTCTTAAATTATAGCTTATGATATTTCCGTTTTAGAATTTATTGGAGTATCAATTCCAAGTGTTTGGTATCTAGATCTGAATCACGTTGTCATGTGTCGTCGAGTGCAGGTTTTATCGTTTTGTTGGCTAGTTTCGCCGTTCACAGAAAGGTATAATTTTATACTGTTAAGTTAAAAACATAAAATTGTATTGTATTTACAGATGTTTCAACACAAAATTATATCTATCTTTTCAAAATCTCAGCCTCGGCTTTATTCTTAAAATATTCAGCCTCGACACTTCAGCCACGATTACACCGAATGCAAATATGGCGGACCACTCGGTCGTCGCCCGGGACGAGTCGAATGAAAGCGAGGCTAGTTGGGCTTTGATGTTTTGTTTTAAAATGCTTCCCGCCAGAAAACTCTTGCTTTGTGGTCGACCTGTTGTTTTATTTCGCTGTGCCTACGAGTTGCTGTGTTTCTGAATGCGATGAGAGGGGATAGAAATCTTCCACCGTTAACCTCTAAGGGAAAATAGTGGATCAATGCAATTCGTTGAGACGGAGAAAAGGAGTTCACGATCGCCGCGGGGACTAAAGTTTGTTTGCTACGTTTCAGGATAGAAGATCTCAGAAAAATCGTTTAAATGACGAGCTTATGTGGTGTCTGGTGGTGTTCCAACACGGTTTTCATGGCCAATGCCCTCCCCAAGGTAAAGAAAAGGTCTCCTTGAATGATATCCTCTGTCTCAAAGGAAGAAGTTATTTGCGTTCGCGTCCACTCGCATGATTGCACGGAATCGCACAAAGTAAATATAAATACTACGGTGCAATAACCAAGCGAATGAACTTCAACTGCCCCGTTACTGAAACCAGTGAAAGCATTGAGCCAAATGACAACAACTTAGAGCTAAATGCGATCGCTTACACATTTTCTAAGATCGATTCCAACCTGAACTTAAACAGTTCCTTCGGCGAATGTGAACTCCTTGCCTCCGTCTCTTTGGTTTCCCCTCAGAGGCGAACGAGAAACTGAAAAAAAGAACACCTTCTCTGCTGTGGAAGATTCCACTCTGTTGCGGTGGCATTCAGGAACACAAAAACGCGTAGGGAGGGCGAAACAAAGGGACCAAATCGACTACGAAGCAAGACTTTTCTGGAAAAGCATTGTCAAAACAAAACATCGAAGCCCAACTAGCCTCGCTCTCATTCGACTCGTCCCGGGCGACGACCGAGTGGTCCGCCATATTTGCATTCGGTGTATTGTTATAAAATATTAACCTCTTACTAACCGAGCGCGAGGGCCGTACTGGGGAATATTGGCCCGAGGTCGTGGCAATACGGACGAGCGCAGCGAGGTCTGTACAAAAACGACCGAGGGCCAATATTCCCCAGTACGGCTCGAGCTAGCTAGGTTGGTAAGTAGTTTATTATATGGCACTAGTGCTTGTTTGTTTTAAGTTAAAACGCACTTCTGGTCACTGTGCTTTTGATGACGCGAGCAACTCAAAAAGAACAAGCTACCCCGAGTTTGAAAACAAATTCAATGAGCCTAAATCATGTTGAGTATAAACAAGGCTTCAAGATCGATTTGTAACGGAATTGTCACAAGTGTCAACAGCTGCAATTTGCTGAATTCAGAAAATGGTTTCTGTTGATCCTGCGTGGAATATTTTAACTTGCGCATCACAAAATATGATGAAGAAATGTCGAAGTTGGATGCTGTGAAATCATTCAAACATATACACAGCTAATGAAAGGCAGTCTTCGAGTCAATCCTTCGTCTCTCTCGATAACAGTTCGACGCTTCTTTTCATTCTGGACAATTCTTTTGTTGAGGCTTGTACTCTTGTCTGTGTTTCCCGCGTTTGTTCATAAAGAATGTTTTAGTGGACAAGAAGTGGTCAAGCTCCTTCGCAGGTAGGGTTTTAACTCTCACATTTGTCATACCGTTACCTAACAATTAGTGGAGAAGAGTTTTCAGATCAGTAGCCATCTGGTTATTTGTGTTTGCACATTTTTGCTTCTTTATAAAATCGTCAATGGCCTCCTGACTTTCGCCGATGCCAGATTCAGTCTCTACATTTTACGTTTCCAGATCTTCGGGATAATAAAATTCGCTTCGTAAAAATTCGTTTTCATTCTTATCGTAAGCTCTGTAAAGTATCAATCTTTTAGGTAGTTTCTCTGCGAAGAATGAGAGTATTTACACGTTTTCTTTTCGTAGTTTTCGCTGCTAATTTTGAATTTGCCGGCTATCGAAAACAGAAAAAATGCACAGCTTATGACCGTTTCCATGGAAACGGTCCGTATGGCGAAATCCCGACCAAGAAAGAACCAATCAGAACGCTCGGATTTACCTCAAGCCTATCTTGCCATATAATAATTTCTTATAAAAGAAAGAGTGTACAAATACAAGTAATGAAAACGTGTAAGCAGGCCTCAGTAACAAACAGTTTGTTTACCTTGAACTTTTTTTTCTAATTTTACAAATGACAACACAACCCTGAATGGATAAAGGTTTTATGCGCTTGTTCGAAACCTAGACTGCACTCACAGCACAAGTACTTCGTTAACGAGCAATGCCTCATAACACCCTTGCATAATTTATTTTCCATGCAAGTTCAGTGGCTAACAGCCACTTTGATCCCCTTCACTCCTTCACTTCGTGTTAGACATTTAGAAATCCGACAGAGTAGGGGACACCCATATGAAAAGGCAAGCAATACTCGTCAGAAGATATAAATTTGCTTCCTAAGGGAGAATAATATGGAAGTTGCTTGAGCTTCATTAGAACCCTAAAAGATACCACTTAAAATGAAAGAAGTGCGGTCACTAACCACTACTTAAGAAAGGATACCGGCGCGCGCCCATCCACTAGATAACCTGGTTTGTTTTGCCAACACCTATCCATTTGATAGTGATTTATCATTTGAACAACTAGTGTTCTTTCCATTTTTTGACCAACTGGGTCCTGTTCTGATTTGGAGTATTCTAAATCGTGAAATCTGCTCCAACGAGGATATAGGTTCTGACAACAGAGATCTGTCCTGCCCTCCTATTATCTAAAAATTGAAGCCTTAGAGCCGACTGGCTTATAGCAGCCTGAGGTTATCCCCGTTTCTGTAACATGAAGCGGCTAGAAGTATTTCTACTCCCTCTGGACGGGATGCTAGTCCATCACCGATCACTCCCCTGCAATTTGTCGGGCTTCCTCAACAATTTTCTTTAAAATCCAAACATCTACTAATCGGGTACGTGAATCAATTTTTTGTAACCGAATCTGCATAGAGGAAAATCTACAGGATTCCAATTATATGTAAAAAAAATCGTATCATAAGTACCTCGGTCCCAGAGGTTTTTCTTGATTTTTCTCTGCATGAGATGACAGAACCAGAGCCGCGAAGAGGCAAGAAAAACCTCTGGGACCAGGGTAACTCGTAAGCCACACATGTCCGCACCGCGGACCTATTTTTAGAAATGTAGAGTAATTCCAAAAATTATGTTTGTTTGCAAGATGATGAAATAACCGAGTTTGGTCATACTATAAAATCCGGCAAGGTTCTCTTTCCGACTACCGGTCACGGCCGTCAAATAGACTAAATGCCCGGAAGTCAAAATTGTTCATTGGATTCCCAAAGAAAGCCTCGTCGAAACGAATTGAAAGTATTTGATATTTGTTCGGAAATACAAAGCGATTCTAAAAGTTATTTTGGATTTGTAGAGAACAAATTCTCCGAGCTTGTTCATACCGAAATCGTCACGCTCTCGATTATTGCGTGATCATACTTCCGGTCACGGTCTCAAGTAGACAAAATGCTCGGCAATCAAAAAGCTTGAAGAATTCCTCTTCTACAAATCCAAAATAATTTTTAAAATCGCTTCTCATTTCCGAACAACCATCAAATACTCTCAGTACATTTTCGTGGGAATTCAGTGAACAATTTTGACTGTCGGACATTTAGTCTATTTGAGACTGTGAGCGGCAGTCGGACTAAGCAGCCTGGATAAATAAATGGACAGGTTAGAAGCGGAATGACAAGGCTCATGACAAGGCTCAATAATATTTCGACCATCTGATCGGAAGGACGAATTAGCGAGTTTTGCAAGTGACGCGTCAGTAAATGCTCTCCGACGTCGAATTTGCACGGAAAAGTGTCGAAAAGCGAGGAGCAAGTTCAGCAAGAGCAA
This sequence comes from Platygyra sinensis, assembly GCA_019787425.1. Lineage (NCBI taxonomy): Eukaryota > Metazoa > Cnidaria > Anthozoa > Scleractinia > Merulinidae > Platygyra > Platygyra sinensis. The sequence continues at coordinate 23,006 of JAHPZR010037743.1, forward strand.
GATATCGCTCGTCAAAAAAAAAAAAATTAGAGGAATTACGTTGTCAGTATCGAAGCCGTTTGATGCTGAAGAGGACCTTCAAGATTTGAAAAAGTCGGAGTTCAAAGGACTAGAAACAAGAGAAATTCCGGGAAACAATTTGGCGGAAAGTCGTCCAACGCCATTGCTTGACAAGATATTTCAATTCCCGTATTCAGTGGTGATAAAAGATTGCATGAAGCTAGGCTGGAAAACCCCTTGCGGGGCATGTGTGGACAATGCGCGCGCCACACCAGAGTACAAATTACTTCAGTTACGTCAATACTTATCTGGCGAAGCATTAAAGTATACGGCGGCTTATGAGACGGCAAAGGAAAGATTGGAACGAACGTTTGGCGGCAAACGGAATCAGATTGCTTTGCATTTGGAGAGCGTAAAGCTACTTCGGCCTGGAAATGCAAGGGACCTCGAAGGACCTGCAGATTTGTTGGACGTTGCTGTAGTAAATCCAAAGGAGACCGATCAGCATGAAGAACTTGGTGGATCACTGTACCTCAGTTTGTGTACGAAATTGACAGAAGCAATGCTAACGCATTATCATCGGTGGATTCATGAAAATGGTCGTTGGCATGCAGTCTGTAGAAACGTTGTGAGAGTTCATCTTCCAGGAAGCAGAATTCCAGACATTAGCATCGGAAACAGTTCACGGTTTGAGTAAAAGAGGGCATAAGAAGTACAGTGGAGTGACCTTCTCAGTGACACGCAGAAATCTTCAAGACATCGGAGAAAAGTTAGATTTTGACCGTGTAAAGTTTGCAGTGGTCATAGGTTCATAGCCTTGAACCTGTCACAGCGCCAAAACTCCGTGACTCAGAGAGATGGGGAACCGCCAAGGGCCTTAAACTGTGCTATTGTTGCTTAGGAGGAGATCACAGTGGAGAAACGTGCGTTGAATCGAGAGTGAGAGATAAAGCGGGATAAAGAATTGTAAGAACACTCATAATCGATTGTCGCATAGAGACTGCTCCGGTAGTTCGAAGTGAACAGGTGAACTCTCGTGATCGTATGTCGCGAAGTGAAACAAGGGGCATCAGGTAGTTCCCAGGCTGTTCCAGAAAGCGAAACAATCAATGAAATGGCTCTTTCTCCTCCCCAGGATCAAGCTGAGCAAGCTTCTAAGAGATCTCACACCACAGTGACGTTACAAAGGGCACAACCACGATTTGTGGAGCCTCGAACAGTACCAGTGTTTCTGAAGAACAGTCGCAGAATTAACGTGAATGCGTTGCTGAACGAAGCTTAAACGAAAACGTATTTAAACGCTGACGTAGCCGCCGAGCTTGGACTTCAAGGACATCCTCAGAGCGTTACTTAGACTGTGCGTAAACGCCTTTTTTTATCATGGCTGTGTAATTTTTAATCAGAATTTTTAATCTGATTTAGATTTTTTTAGTTTTTATGCCGTTTTATAGCTATTTTTTTACTTCTACTTAGTTATTATTATTATTTCCTACAATTTAATACTGAGTTACCCTATATAAATAAATGTTTCATTCTTAACGTTCTAAATGGGCAGAATGAAACCTTCGAGACACGCCAGTTGAGGTCGAGTTGGAGAGTTTGGATGGAAACGTGAAGACTGCGATAAGTGCATTCACAGCTGAATGAGTCACAGGAAACATGAATGTTAACGACTGGGGAAAGTATGCGACAAAGTGCAACCATTTGAGAAGGATTCAGTTTCCAAATCCTGGCAAAAGCCCAATAGTGGACTTGTTAATTGAAGTTGATTATGCTGAACTACACTACTGATTCAAGGATGTTCGAGGTCAACCCGGGGAACCAGTAACAAGACTATTCCATTAGGTTGGACATGTAATGTTCAGGAACAGTTAGTGGGCTCAAAGGAGGTGACTATCAGTCAAGTTCTCACACACCTATTTTGTGCGAGAACAATCAGATACAGACGAAACAAGTAGTTTACTCCGACGATTCTGGGAAATAGAGAATGCTAGCATATCACATGATAGAACTGTTCTGAATCCTGAAGAGCAATGTGCAGAAGAAGAGTATAAGTTCAACTGAATTGTGTTCGGTAATTTACTCATCGCCTTTCCAAGCTCAGTTCGTTTTCCAAACACATGCTCGGCAGCACGAAGATGAGCTGCCCCTAGCTGCAGAAACTGTGTCAAACTCAGCACTATGTGGATGACAGTATGGACTCGATGCTGGACGAAAATCAAGGTATTTAGTTGTACAAGCAGTTACATGAGCTGTGGGCAGGAGGAATACACGCTCTTAAATCGTTGTCCAATTCACCCAAGGTTCTAGAGAAGATACCAATCGAGGACAGAGCATCCGAAGTGGACATCAGCGAGAATCCCAACAACAGTGATGGCACTGAGAATCACGTGGCCTCCAGAAGAAGACATGTTTACATTCAAAGCCGATCTGCTCGAAGAACATTTTTAGCTCACTAAACGGAATTTCCTGAAACGAATGGCCACAGTTGGTTTTTAGGCCCCATTTGTCATTCGAGCCAAAGTTATGATGCAGGAGATGCAAGTGGCAGAACTTGAATGGGATGACCCATGCCCAAGGGAGCTGATCCGCAAGTCTCAAAAATGGTTCTGTGCGCTGGAAGAGGAACCAACGATTAAAGTTCCCAATTGTTTACGATTTGGCCCAAAGGAAGTTGTGCTGTCAGAAACCTTACACACCTTTATAAAAGCATCGCAAGATGCATATAGTGCTGTTATCCATTTGATGGATTATCTACGATGGTGGATCAGTATCAAGTCGACTAGTTGTAGCCAAGACAAGAGTTGCACTATTTTTTGCGGCAGCAAGTATACCTCGTTTAGATCTGATGGCAGCAATCCTGGTGCTAAGGTTGACCGAGTCAGTTTCCAGAGTTTACAGTGGTGCATTGGGTCAAACAGTCTTCTGGTCTGATAGCATGAATGTCCTGTGATGGATAAAAGGCCCAGTGGCGTTTCGTGCTAACCAATGAGAATCCTGCTGACTTTACTACGAGAGGAGTGAGGAGTATCGGACATGGCCAAGGAGAAAAGGTGGTAGGGTGGTTCTGATTTCATTCAAAAGGAAGAGGCAGACTTGCCTGTAAATCCAGTTGACACCGACAAAGTTTCAGAAGCAACGGAAGTGAAGAAAACAGCTGAAGGTATCTGCCAGGCAGATCCAAGTAATGGAGACTGCCCGATGATTTCAGTTCGTGAAGATGATCAGTTATGGCATCTGGATCCAAAACGCTCCTCAATTTGGACAAAGTTAATAAGAGTTTAAGCATGGGTTCGTCGTTTCATAGACAATCTTAGAAGTCCCAACACAGAGAGAGGAGAATTAATGGTGAAAGAAATTGAAGAGGCTGCGACTCAAGTGATAAAGAGTGCACAAAGATAGGCTTTTCCCGAAGAGTATTTGACACCTCAACCATGCTTTCACGAGGAGGACCAAATGAGATGCGATGGACGCCTTAAGTATGCATAATTTCTACCACAGGACGCTCGCTTTCCGATAATGCTGCCTCGTAAGAACTGTGTAACAAAGCTAATACTCAAATATCACGAAAACGACAATCACGCGGTTGTTACTAATCAAATGCTGGTGGCTTTATCAACACGCTTCTGGAACATTTCTGGTCGTGAGGAAATTCGAGAATGGGAGAAGGAGTGTAACGAATGCCACAAAGGGAAAGCCAAACCTGCAAAACAAATCATGGACCCTTCCCCACAGATCAGACTTCGATTCTTCTTGAGATCGTTCGCACAGACTGCTGTGGATTGTGATGAACCATGATCACTGTGTAGGGAAGAAGAACACGTCGACAAAAACGTTACTCGTGTTTGTTTACCGGCTTGGTATCCAGAGCAGTCCATCTGGAAATGGCCGTTGCACTTGACATGGGCTCATTCCTGAATACTTTCTACAGAATGCTCAATCGGAGGGGGCTTCCAAGAGAGATGTTATCTGACAATGGGGGTAACTTCGTAAGGCGTTTGGTCAAAGAACTTGATCAAGAGAAGAAAGTTTAACCCACCGCGTGCACCTCATTTTTGAGGTGTCCATGAGATTATCTTCAAGGGTGCAAAAAGAGCAGTATGCGCAATCGTGGGCAATGCAGACATCTCAGATGAAGAGGTAATGACGCCAGTCACTGGAGCGGAGGTACTTTTAAACTCCAGACCACTGACTTATCAATCAGCTAATCCTGAAGATGATGTACCACTGACGCCGACTCATTTCCTCTTTGGTCAGGTCGGAGGACAGTTGGCAAGCAGAATCAGTTGAGAAGACGACATTCAATCCAGAGAAGAGGTGGAGAAGAGTCCAGGAACTAGTTAGACATTTCTGGCATCGTTGGAGTCGGGAGTTTTTGCCCGCTCTCAACGTCACTGAGGGGAAAGAGGTTGACTGTTAAAAGAGACATTGAAGTTGTTGACGTGTTAGTCATGTCACCCAAGACACCACGAGGACACTGGCCTCTTGGTCGAATTGTCGAAGTTCATGCTAGCAAAGATCTAATGTAATTTTAGTATTTTATCTTAGGTTTTTACTGAGATTGTATGCTTTTTAACTTCTGTAATAATTTTTCAACTACTGTATATTTATCTATAATTTTTACTCAGGACCAGCCTGACAACCACCTAAGGGTGAGGTTGCCTCCTGGCTAAAGATATTTATAATAATAATAATAATAATAATAATAATAATAATAATAATAATAATAATAATAACAATATTATTATTATTATTATTATTATTATTATTATTATTAATATTATATTATTAATTTATAATATTATATTATTAATAATATTATTATTATTATTATTATTATTATTATTATTATTATTATTATTATTATATAGATGGACACGTAAGGGTTGCCAAAGTTCACGGGGAAAAAGAAGAACTCCTTGACCTATTACCAAGTCATGACAGCTTGAACGGTCATGAACGCGCCCAGATGATGATGACAAAAACTTTCAGGGATTTCTGGACAATTTAGCTGTGTCGCACTTATAAGGACAGTTCCCCTTATCATCGGCATTAACGTTGTATTGACATGCCAGGGCATATCAATGAGGGGGAGGATGAACAGGAGACAATTGCACGTTCATTAGTGTATTTGAATAGACTGCTGCGTTACGTAATCCTTTGGTGCTATTTTGCAATAGAACATTTTTTGCATATATTATTTTGTAACTTAGCCTTTTTGGTTGGCTAAGTAAGTTTAATTCGATCTACTCATCGGTGTGTGCGGTATGGACATTTTCGAATATCGAGGGCATTTGAATTATCAGGACACACTTCTTTTTTTAAGGTTTTGGGGATTCCAGTCGTGTGATCGAATATTAGATATTTATCTGGTAAACAGGCAGCGCTTCACTTCCACTATGGAACCACTAGTTAATAACACGAGAGGTATTTACAATCTACCGTTGGCCTCAGATGATCACTTTTTCCAACCCTTCTGAAACTGTCAAGTCAGTCCATGCAAATCCTAGATCATGTTGATATTCATAGATTACGAATTCGGGCTTCTGAGAAGAGGAGGTAAATCACAGAATGAAGGAACGACTGTAACCTGTATACCTGTAACTTTGTATAAGAGTGTTTCACTTCGGTCAGAAAAAAAAGTCCGTTGTCTTTATTAACCGAAATCCGTTTCACTTGCACTGCAGGAAAGAGCAAGTGGTAGGACTAGGTTACCAAGGAGGGTGTATTCGGGCTTCTGGGAAGAGGAGGTAAATCATAAACTGAAGTAACGACCGTAACCTGTAGAATTGTAACTTTGTATAAGAGTGTTTCACTTGAGTCAAGAAAAAAAGCCCGTTGTCATTATTAAAGCGGCGGAGTCCGTATTAAGGAAGCTAACATAGGCGTTTTGCCAGGGCAAACAGAACAGTCTGTAATGAAAAGGGGTTTAACTTGAATGAGGCCTTTGCCATCAATCCAAGCGTTTCGCAATTTGGAATGTACAAGACCGCACGATGGTGCGATCGCGACACAACATCGTCTTCGTTAGGGTGAGCAACAAATGTACACCTGCAGACCTATGAAGCGAGCATTGGGCGCTGGTGGAGGGAGCAGAGTTGAACAGATACCCTTTCCTTCAAACTGAGAAAAATATTCAGCGCAAGAATGTTATGCGAGTCACATAAAAAAGACATATGTAACGTATCGTCAGATTTTTTTGCACAACATGCATACAAGGCCAGGCCACCCTCCCCCATACAAAATGCAATGGTTCATCCGTTTACAGACTTACCGACCATCGCAATTCAGTTGAGATCTATTGGTTACTTAAGCCCCATTAGGCTGTCAAGGATTAGCTCTCAATTATGGTAACACGATATACATATTTTAAAAGTTTCGGTTTTCAGTAGTAGCTAGTATTTTCAAGTAACGATTTTGCATATAACTAAGTGTCATGCAAGTCTGCAGTTCTGTGGTCTGCATTTTATTACACTGCCTTTGTCGTTATCATAATTACTTGAAATAATGACGTTTTGCTTCTTGTTTAATTGCAGGAATATTCAAGCCATTCTGAATGTTTAAGCTATTCTAAAAATTTCTCTGCTAGCGAAGGCTCCTGTCTAGAAAATGTGAGTTGGAATCGTTGGGTTTTAACTTAACCAGGAGCCCATTACCCGGAGCTTCCATCTTCCATACTGACCCTCTGAGTCAACCCTTTCCCGTATCTTTTTATTTTTAGAAGCACCTCCCACGGGGATTCTCGCGGGTGTTTTCAATAACAGCCAATCATAAGAGACTCGTGGCCCTCTATTGTTATACGTCGCAAAAAAGCCACACGAAAGTATTTCAATAATGGCGGAAAACAAGGAAAGTTTTTCATATTTTTAGGATGTTATGCGGACGTCAGCGTGTTTTCGTGGAAAATTAAAGAACTCCCGCAGATATCACCGTTCTAAAAATAAAAAGATACGGGACAGGGTTGACTCAAGGGTACAGTTGATATGGAAGCTCCGGGTAATGGGCTCCTGACTTAACTTAAGCCCCATTAGGCTGTCAAGGATTAGCTCTCAATTATGGTAACACGATATACGTATTTTAAAAGTTACGGTTTTCAGTGGTAGCTAGTATTTTCAAGTAACGATTTTGCATATAACTAAGTGTCATGCAAGTCTTCAGTTCTGTGGTCTGCATTTTATTACCCTGCCTTTGTCGTTATCATAACTACTTGAAATAATGACGTTTTGCTTCTTGTTTAATTGCAGGAATATTCAAGCTATTCTGAATATTTCTCTGCTAGCGAAGGCTCCTGTCTAGAAAATGTGAGTTGGAATCGTTGGGTTTTAAAGATAAAGAGTATTGCCGAAATAACTGAATGTAAAAGGATTAAATTACGCCCAATGGTGGACAAGTGACCAATTATACCACCAAAATGGTTTCACTATCAAATAACCTCATACAGCAATTGACTGTGGAGTACTAGTTAAGGTTTATTTATTTAGTTTACATTTCTTTAGCTTACCTTAGCTTCGCTTAGATTAACTTTCTGGTCTGGTCTTGTCTGGTCATGTTATTTATTATTTTCGCTGTGGCTAAATGACCGGCAGCCACTCAAGATTTTCAAATTACTAAATTACCGGCACTCTAATATTTTTCTACAATTTAAAGATTCCAAGGAGTACATCCAAGCCAAACAATGTTTTGTCAATTTAGAACTGCCAAGCGATCCAGAAGAACTTTAAAGATCGCAAGTGCCAACGCTTGGTTTATGCTCAGCTCAGAGAACGAGACCGTGGTTTGTGACACTTAGATCTTTTTTAGGTGTATTGCCGGTCAGGATTTTCAAATCGCTAAATGACCGGCAGTTCGATAATTTTGAAAAAATTAGGAAATCAAGCAAACCGATCATGTTTAAGCTATCATATGTCGAAAAATAAGTATGAAGCGATCCGTAAGAGCTTTTTAGATCTCAATCCAAACACTTAGGCCCAGTTCAGACGTCGTGTTTCTAGTCTGCTTGCAGCCGGTTTTTTCTCTAAGGGTTACTTTAAAGCCCGAGCTTAAACGAGCTGTAGCCCAGCAGAAACACGACTCCCATTCAGAGGTCGTGCCAGAGCCGCACCAAATTCAAGGGTGCGATCCATTCAACCAAAATTACCGAAAATTTTGGTCTAAAACTGAATGGATCGGTTCGGTCCAACAGGAAACGTTACGAAAAACTCGGTGCACCTTCCGAGTTGGGGTTGGACCGGTCCGATCGAAATGGACCATTCCATTTGACCATTTCGATCCATTCTCAAACACAGTACCTCGCTGTACGATATTTTCCATGTAAAACATGGAGAAAAACACTTATCATTGCAGCTTTTGTGGAATCTTAACAGCAGATCTATCGGTGTAACTCTTACATGCATGGGCAGTTACAACGGATCTGTAGCTGCTTCGCAAGCCAAGTGTATGTTTCGGTTGTTAACTGCTCTTAAAGACAATTTATTTCCCGAGAGAATTTGAGATGTTTTTTGCGTCATTCGAAAGTAATGTTTGAACTCGTACGGCAAATATGTGGGAACGGTCTGCTCAAAATCACCCGCTGTGCTGGTTAAATTACTACGTATAAAACAGCTCACATAAAATCATTGACATCAACGTCGAAATCATCATCTAGTGCTAATACGAGCAACAGTAATCCCAACGTCCTCCATTTTAAATGAGCGCAAAACTCGTTTTGCAAGTTGACGAACGAGACCGTTTGGACATTTCTTGAGATCTCATCGCCTGACAACTTGCTGTATATTATTATTGTTATTATTATTATTATTATTTATTTTATTTTTTTTATTTTCTTAATCTATTGTAATATAAAGGCAAACAAATGATGATGATGATGATGAAATTTTCGAACCTCATCCCGGAAATTTTAGCTGAATAGTTCTCACCCCAAGATTTACTGAAGCCACGTAACTATTCTCCTCTTAAACTCAATCCCAACAAATTACATTTATGAATTTTGTTTGGCGCGACAGACGCACGATGTTTGAAAAGCTGTCGTGCCAGCATACGCCTATGGACCAGGGGGTAGTGGGGGGGGGGGGGGGGGCGGCAGCCCCCAGTTTTAGAAATTTTCGAAACTTTTCGGGCAAAGCGCTGTTGATTCGGGCAAACCTACACGGGAGAAAACATTCTAAAGGGTACTCAGGGCCCGGCTTGTAGGCTACTTTCTCTGACGTACGCCTTGTCAAAACTAAGGTCTTGAATGGACTAAATGCCCGGCAGTCAGAAATTTTCATAAGTTTTTGTATTTTTAACATTATAGTCAATAGTTCGTTATAGTATTTTAGTCTAGTTTTAAACACGATTCCTAGGAAGACCATGTTAAATGATATGATTTCGTGTATAAATAAAGATTGATGATGATGATGATGATGACGGAGTTAAGGTCAAATGATAATAAGGATGCAGTTATTCTGTTTTGGAAAAGCCATATATTGTTTGAATGTGTATCGTGGAAATCGACGACATGGATATCATTTCCATCATTCAACAAAGTAATGACAAGAGAATTAAATTAAATCAAAGAATTTGGAGTTGGCTTCAAAAGACCGTTTTAACATTTTCTTGAAATAAGAATTGTGAGAATTGTGAACGTATTTGTTTTCGCTGTGTCTAAATGCCCGGCAGCCGGGCAAGGTCTTAAATGGACTAAATGCCCGGCAGTCAGAAATTTTCATAGAATTTCCACTGAAAGATTCTTTCAAACTTCTTGATGGTATTTGATGTTTCTTTAGAAATGCACAGGAGGGAGGGGGTGACTCTATTGTTTTCGAGTATCTGTCAGAGACCGACTCATCACTGCCAGTGTGACGTCACATAGCAACAAGTCGAAGCTTCGCTCGGCTTGCCCAGATTTGGCGTCGGGACGCCGTTGAATTCAAAGAAAAATAGGGTAATACAAGCTATTATTGCGCTATTATTCACTAATTTGGCATAAACGTGCAAGCTTTGTAGTGGATATTGTCTGTGAGTACAACTGTTTGTTGTTTTGTGTGCGTTTTTTGTTCCAAATTTTATTGAAAACAAATCGGGTCAAGTGGGGTTACCGCCATCTTGACTTCCGGTCCGGTCAAGTAAAGGCCACCCAAATCGCCCGCCGTTTTCTCTTCAAGTTTTCAACAGAAGTATCTCATAATATGAGGTTTTGTTCCTTTTTGATATAGCTTTCAAGCCATTGTTAGTTTTTGTCAATGTGATGAGCCATTTTGCTCAACAATCCTTTTGAGTGCAAGGGCGTACATGTCGGTTTGATTTCTCGCGTGTTAAACTTTGTTCGATTGGTGAAAGGTCAAGAGTGTCTATGTTTTCCAGCTGTTAGCTGGTTGAATGCTTGTGTTTTTAAATTTTGTGGGGTAGATGACTGCCTGTGTGCTCTAGGAGGGCTAACCTTAGTAACCTTCAGAATACCCGGCCACGATTACGTGACATTAAATGCCTGCTCCCGTAGTCCCGCAGTCTATAAATCGTCTTACTTTCATCGCAATAGTTTTACTCGTCTTGCGTTCATCAACCCATAAAATGGCGATACTCATCGTTGCGTCTCCTATTGTCATTAATGTGCCAACCAGAGGTTTATTGGCTCTCGAAACAAAGTATTCTTTTGTTCTGTGGTTGGCAAAATTCAAATATCAAAAGAATTGTTTGTAAACAGTGAATATCGCTATACAACACCACTGCGGGACTACGTCACGCAATCGTGGCCGGGTATTCTGAAGTCGCTCTCCAAATCCCATTCCATTAACTTTGAAGGGATTGTTGAGACGAACCATAAGTACTGAAGGCTTAATTCTCAACACAGAGCAAACTTAATATACCATGTACCAAACCTCCTATTCTGGGATCAGGACATCTCCGCATTTTTGCGCGGGCTCCGGTAAAACGTTGTCAATCCATTAAACTTTGTCGACGTCTCAGGCACTTGTTAGTATGTTTCTACTCAAAATATGAGGCTTTCGAATAACTTATCCTACCGAAAATTACTGCAAAGAAGTCTTTCATATGTTTTGAATCCTGGGTAACATTGAACAAAGTAATAGAATCATCAAAAAGTTAGAAATTTCCACATTTCTTTCAGTTAACGAACTAAAAAATTTGGCCGCCATATCGAAAATCACCGATGTATGACGTGACGTCACACTGGTAGTTATGACTAAACCAATGATTTGTCTGGAGACACCCCCTCCCTCCTGATCACATGCCGATTTCATAGTATGCGCAAGCTCGGTTATTTCGTTATCTTGCACACTGACATAATTATTGGATCGCTCTGCATTTCTAAAGAAACATCAAATATCATCAAGAGGTTTAAAAGAATCTTTCAGTGGAAATTCTGTGAAAATTTCTGACTGCCGGGCATTTAGTCCATTTACTGCGATTTGAGTGCGTTTGAACAACACTCTCGCTTTCAAGCTTTGTTGTATTTTTTTCGAGCAATAAGGTAGCACGGCAGAGATTGTCGAACTTAATTCAAAAGTTTGATTCAGATGCAATTTTTTTCACAAAGCATGGCCTTATTTACAGAGTCGAGCTTAAACTAAGCGTCAAAATTGCGATATAAATATCATAAATTCCTCATAATATTGTCGAAGTAGCTGTGGACCACGAGGCGATAGTGATAATTCCTGCAGTTTTTGGGAAAAAAGTTCTTTTAAATCGCTGGGCTGTTCTTAATCGACGTAAGATGGTTTGAATTGGATGTGTTCCTTCGATTCCTTAATAGTTTTCGCAATGTTGCCCACTCACGGATCACGTGCAACAGCGGTCCACCTTTCGCGGGTAACAGTGAGCTGTTTCCCGTTTGACGTTCTAGTTTCGCAATGTTGCCCACTCATGGTGTTTGTTAGATGTCATGTGATCATAAACTAGCCAATGAATGGGCGCGCTGAAGCGCAAAAAAACGCCAGTTATATAACAATTGTGGTTATTATATAGCTGGCGTTTTTCCCACTACAACGCGTCCATTCATTGGCTAGTTCATGGTCACATGACATGCAACAATGAAACTGTTTCCCGCCAAATGCCATGAGTGGACAACATTGCAAAAATTATGACGTCAAACAGGAAACAGTTGCACGTGATCAGAGGTGGCCTGATGTTGTCACTGGAATCTCAGCGCGTTTTTCAAAATATGCTTTTGTTTTGTTTTGCTATGTAGCAAATCACTCAATGACTGATCCCTTGGGGAACAGTGAATTTTGTTTCCCTTGAATCTCAATGTTGAGAAAAAAACAAAATTCACTGTTCCCCAAGGGATCAGTCATTAAGTGTTAAATGTTGCATGACGTTGTAGTCGTATGGCCAGGTTGCAACAAATTGGCGCCCGGGCATGCGGGCTAGTCGCAACAGGATAGCCAAGTGCGAGCAACAATGCTGCGATACCTTGTATTCAAATGTTACGATCGTTTGGACGGAACTTGCAAATGCTGGGCCAAGAACGTTGATATGTGTTGTGTTAAAATGTTGCGATCGTTTTGCCGGGGCTTTACCTCTGCTCGCTTTCCTGACAATCTTCAGACTTTTAAATAAGAGGCGAACAAAGCGCGACAAAGTTTGCCCCTTTTCTTCAGAATGCAATTATTGCATTCGGCCTTGATGGATACGAGAGGACTGTAACAAACTCGGCGCTACACGCCTCCTTTGTTATTTATCACCTTGTATCCGATCTTGGCTCATGGAAGAATAGACCAATTTCGATATATTAAAATTTAGTCTAAAACAATAGACCTCAGAACGAGGCTCTTGGGAATAAACCCCACAAACTCTTTTAGTTATTCCCTAGAGCCTCGCACTGGGGTCTATTGTTTTATGCTGAATTTGAAATTATCAAAATTGGTCTATTGTTACGTATAATCTTAAACTACGCGAGCACTAGTAATAAAAACACTGAAAATTAGATAATTAATTCTACAAAAATTTTAGCACACACTGGAATCCCGCCCAGGTAAATGAAATTTTTCGAAATTTTTCTAGATATCGTTTGGTCCTCGGTGTTCTTTCTAAAATTCATGATTAATTTCCAGCACTTAAAGTGGCGGTTAAGTCTGATTTCCTGCTGAATGAAATTCAGTTGTTTCATCACTTGTTTAAAGTACTATTTCTTTCCTTTCTGGCGGCCTCCAATAACAACCACCGTCTCTCAATTTCGAATTAGCTTAATTTGGTAACTTAAAAGGATTTACGATTGAGGTGTAACTTCTTTTAAACACAATGATGCAAAGGACCGCAAACGAAGGTGCTACCGGTTTACGTAGGATCTGTAGTGTATTCACAGCTGTTTTTATTTCTCCCATTGCATTTCCCTTACTCAATCTCCATTGTTGTTGTTGTTGTTATTGTTGCTGGTTCCCTTCACAATGTTAAAGTAATAGCGTGATCTTTTGCGCAGACGTCAATACCCAGTACAGTAATTTAATTGCCATGTTCTTAATGAAACTAGGATATGGAGACCTCTGCAACTCATACTCAATTTTACAGAAGTGACTCACTAGTTAGCCAGATTACTCCCCCGAGCATGAACTCTGAAATGGAACAGGAGGAAAGCTGGTTCGGTAAGTTCAGTATGAATACAACAAGTATTATAAAAATCCAAGCTATGAGAAAATGTCGCTTCAGCAGGGCATACTAACAAATAATGAGATAGTAGTCGCACCTACAATATCAAGGTAAGGAACAGAAATCGAATTCTTGTAGTTGCTTCCAGTTCTGCTATTCTTGGTGAAAAATAAATGAATAACAATAATAATAATAATAATAATAATAATAATAATAATAATATAATAATATTGGTAATGATAATGATAATGATAATGATATTGATAATGATAATGATATTGATAATGATAATGATAATGATAATGATAATGATAATGATAATGATAATAATAATAATAATGATGCAACGAGGCGGCAGCTGTGGATGCGACAGTAAGTCACAAGAACAAGTTTATCTCCGGAAATTGCCAATCTAAGTTAGAGTCCATTAAGCTGCACGAGGAATCGCATAATCACAAATACTGATACTAATACTAATACTGGTATTGATAAATAAGTAATAATAATAATAATAATAATAATAATAATAATAATAACAATAATAATAATAATAATAATAATACTAATAATGGTAATGGTAATGATAATGATAATGATAATAATAATGATGATGATGATGATGATGATGCAACGAGGCGACAGCTGTGGATGCGACAGTAAGTCACGAGAACAAGTTTACCTCTGGAAATTGCCAATCTAAGTTAGAGTCCATTAAGGCGGGGATCCACATGAAAGCCGTATTTTGGCTGGGTATTATATTTTTAGATCTTGATTAATAACGATTTTAGATGTAGAACTTAACAAAAAGAGAAGAGATACTAAGTTAATTACACGACGTTTCGAGGACATCTTGTCCTCATTATCAAGTGACAGTAAAAATTCAGTGTTGAAATTTAAAGTGTACATACGGCCAAAATGTTATTTTAGGTTTTCATCATATCTAAAAATGTCTTCAAACCCAAAAAAGTGAATTCCGATGCTTTTTGCCATAAAATCAATCTTTAAATTTCCCGCCTTGGCCACGCCCAATGAAGATGACCGCGTAATGATAGATTGGTGACGAATGACGTCACTTCAGGAATATCTCAAAGCTTTATGCTTTTATTTTGCTTGCTCGACGACCGCATTGCTTCGCCATCTTTAATTTGTTTGTTTTTTGGCTAGGAAAACTCCCCACCAGTACTGAAACAACAATTACCTAAACTAGAAGGATCTCGTGATTCCTGACTTGACGTCACGACCCATTCAGAAACCCAGACTCTTTTCTGCACTGACTCACGGTCAACTTCATTGGGCGTGGCTGAAGCGGGAACTTTAAGGCGATAACTTAGGGCGTTAAAATCTCAGAATCCAATTTTTTTCCTTAGAATACCTTTTTACACAGTATAGAGCTACCATAACTATAAAAACCCTGTTGGTCGTATAGACACTTTAAAGGAGCGAATATACAATATGTTAATTTACATGAACAGTTTCGCCCTTAGGGAATCACTTTGAATGTTTAAAGGTGGTTTTTCCTTTTGAATGAATAGCATTTCATGCAAAAGGCATTCAAATTTTCCCTTGCATTTTCTTAAGACTGTGATGTTCTCAGTCAGATCCCTTGGGATAGTTCCATGTTTTGACATGTAATGTTTATAAACGGAAGATGTTCTTCAACCCGCTCATGGAGGTGTCTCATCGTATAACCAATGTAATAACCTGTATCACACAGGTCACATGAAAACTTGTAAACAACGCGTTGTTGATTAACGATGGTTTCTTTTCACGGATCTTTAGTAGGTCGTTGATTTTCTGGCTCACAAAACGGGTTGGATTGTAACAGACGTCTTGCGAGAAAGGTCTTTAAGCCGATTTCTGACGATATCAGCGGAGCGTTGGTCTTTGAATGGTAGGACAACCCTCACCAAGTTCTCATCATTGGTCGATTGCGGATGTTGTTGCGCAGTAATTCTTGAGTTGGTGAAACGTCGGATTGTTGCCTTGACCATATGTTGAGGGTATTTCAACTTACAAAACATAATTTCCAGTCGTTCACACTCATATTATGTTTTTAATGCAAATATTACGTTTCTTGCAATCAAGAATCTCTATGCTCATTTCACATATCTATGTTTTGGGTCGTTTTGTAAATTTTTTGGTGATTTTTAGGTATATTTGGAGATAAATAGTTTTTCTCAAAGGATTAATAAAATTTATGGAAATAGGACATTTTGAAGATTTGGTGTTGTTTTAAAATTAGAGTTTGAAGTTAAAGATTGGTAGATACACTCCAAACAGTTGCCCAACAACCTGGGGTGCCATTGTGCGGTCGGGCAACTGTCTGGTGGTGTTCCATAACCCTTTTTTCCCTTTCAACCTCTCCTTAAACTTACCAAAATTTCACTTAAATTCATGTATACCCCCCGCCTTAAGCTGCACGAGGAATCGCATAATCACAGATCGGCAAAGGCTGCAAAGAAGCTTCCATGTGAAACACCAGTTGTGAAATTCTTTTAGTTAACGCCCTGTTATAGGTCATGGAACGTTCATTCAAGTTTTTCATATTAAACTAGAGGAAATCGAGGGCTGCTTCATTTTGGGATGGGCCACTTAAAATCCATGGAAACTGGCTAGACTGGCCATTAAGCACTGGGGTTAATTTTAGCCCTGTGATACTGATACTAATAGTGATAGTTATACTGATACTGATACTGATACTGATACTGATACTGATACTGATACTGATACTGATACTGATACTGATACTGATACTAATAGTGATAGTGACACTTATACTGATAGTAATACTGATAGTAATACTGATAGTGATAGTGCAATGTGGTGGACCTTCCAACATAAATCTTGGCATGTTTGTTTGCTCCTTTGATGTTTGCCGGGCTTCATAACCAGTACCCTCAATTAACTATGGGTTATGTAATCATAGCAGTGGTGATCTTTTTACTTCTGAAATATAACGTGTTATTTTCATGTGTGAAATAACCTAGGGGTTCACACTAGACTACTAAGTCTGTCTTAGTTATTACGTAAGTCGACTTAGTGAAAATCACACGTATGAACCACTAAGTCAAAAGTGCGTGATTTCGGGCTTAGATGGTTGTTATCGCTGGCATCATCAAAGGCATGAAGTCTTCCTTAAGCCTTTGTAAACATGACTTAAGGCTTGCTTACGAAAGTTTATCCCTAAAAGTTGTCCAAAGATGACATGATTAAAATCACGGGTCAGATTCTTTCAGTGCTTGGCGCGAAAACCTGCAAGAATAGTGAAAGATGCACCGTAGCAATGAAGACAATTTTCCATACGACTTTCCTCCATTTACAGCGTAAGTTGGGCTTGTGTTTTATTTCCAGAAATAAGCTACAGTCTGCGAGTAAATACATTCCATTTTCTCTATACCGTTTTCTATAGATCGG
>JAHPZR010037744.1:0-2500 GCA_019787425.1 Platygyra sinensis
GTTGTTTTAAAATTAGAGTTTGAAGTTAAAGATTGGTAGATACACTCCAAACAGTTGCCCAACAACCTGGGGTGCCATTGTGCGGTCGGGCAACTGTCTGGTGGTGTTCCATAACCCTTTTTTCCCTTTCAACCTCTCCTTAAACTTACCAAAATTTCACTTAAATTCATGTATACCCCCGCCTTAAGCTGCACGAGGAATCGCATAATCACAGATCGGCAAAGGCTGCAAAGAAGCTTCCATGTGAAACACCAGTTGTGAAATTCTTTTAGTTAACGCCCTGTTATAGGTCATGGAACGTTCATTCAAGTTTTTCATATTAAACTAGAGGAAATCGAGGGCTGCTTCATTTTGGGATGGGCCACTTAAAATCCATGGAAACTGGCTAGACTGGCCATTAAGCACTGGGGTTAATTTTAGCCCTGTGATACTGATACTAATAGTGATAGTTATACTGATACTGATACTGATACTGATACTGATACTGATACTGATACTGATACTGATACTGATACTGATACTGATACTAATAGTGATAGTGACACTTATACTGATAGTAATACTGATAGTAATACTGATAGTGATAGTGCAATGTGGTGGACCTTCCAACATAAATCTTGGCATGTTTGTTTGCTCCTTTGATGTTTGCCGGGCTTCATAACCAGTACCCTCAATTAACTATGGGTTATGTAATCATAGCAGTGGTGATCTTTTTACTTCTGAAATATAACGTGTTATTTTCATGTGTGAAATAACCTAGGGGTTCACACTAGACTACTAAGTCTGTCTTAGTTATTACGTAAGTCGACTTAGTGAAAATCACACGTATGAACCACTAAGTCAAAAGTGCGTGATTTCGGGCTTAGATGGTTGTTATCGCTGGCATCATCAAAGGCATGAAGTCTTCCTTAAGCCTTTGTAAACATGACTTAAGGCTTGCTTACGAAAGTTTATCCCTAAAAGTTGTCCAAAGATGACATGATTAAAATCACGGGTCAGATTCTTTCAGTGCTTGGCGCGAAAACCTGCAAGAATAGTGAAAGATGCACCGTAGCAATGAAGACAATTTTCCATACGACTTTCCTCCATTTACAGCGTAAGTTGGGCTTGTGTTTTATTTCCAGAAATAAGCTACAGTCTGCGAGTAAATACATTCCATTTTCTCTATACCGTTTTCTATAGATCGGAAGCACGTTTGCCACATGTTTATGCTTTGTCTTCGAGTGCTGGATCCATGGCGGCCACACAATTTAGTCAATCTTCTGCGCCGTTTATGGGACCATTATATTACTCTCACAAGTTAGCCTCCTCTCCTAAGTGTTCATTATCTGACTCAAATGGTTCAAGTCCTGCTGCAGAAACACCCACCCGAACAAGAGTAGATTGGACTAAGGAGGAAACTATAATCCTCCTTGACACGTGGATCTGTGTTTAAGAATCTCTTAAATCAGCCTCTGTTGTTCAAAGGAATGCTTTGTGGGCAAAAATCCTGGAAAGTTTTCTAAGCAAATGCAGGGAAGCGGGTCTGACTACCAACAGAAACCTAGAACAGGTTAAAAAAAGAATAAAAATCTTGAGTATGAATACCGATAAGTCAGAACAAAAATGGCATCTACGGGTGAAGAAGGCGCCAAAGAGCTACAATCCGGCTGTGCGTTCTACGAGCAACTGGACGAAGTATTAGGCGCACGGGATGCTATAAACCCTGAAAGGATGACCGTCTGTAAATCAAGCATCATTCCAGACAAGACAGGAACAGATTCTTCACCGGAATCGTCAGTGAGACCTTAGAAACGAAACGAATCACCAGCAACAAGCGCTGCCGATTCTCAGCCAAGCGCCAGCTCCGCCACAGAGTCCGAGTATTCACTTAAAACGGACGAAAAAAGAGGGAAGAAAGAGGCAACAAAGGGGAAAACAGCCAAAAGGAAAAGAAAGTTGCCATCAGACAGCGACGATGGTCATTACATGACAAGAATCTGCGACACGTGGCGTTTATCCATAGAGAATCAAAATGCTCGTTTTGAGAAGAGCATGCAACTGCCTGCAGCAGGCTGCAATAGAAAGCCAAACAGAGCAAACGAAGGCTATAGTGTCAGGATTGGAAGGCATCCTGAAAGAGTGTTTGAAAAGTGACTGATATAGAAATATATAACTGATCGGAACATTCATTTATTTCTCTTATGAACATTGCACATAATTTTGTTAGTGTTATATGGTAAACTGACATATACCTGAACAGTAGCTTTCCTATACCCATCGATTGTAAAATGTCCAGCTGTTTAATGAATTTATGAATCCGTTTACATTTAGGCATTTGCGATGATTCCTTAACATTTCTTAATTTGCTTAGCCAATACTTGTGTTGTATATGTGCTTGTATGGAAATTACAAAACGCCTTGAGCGGCTAAATAGTCCAACATGGCTTCACTTGCAGAGGAACCGTCCTGTGCTGCTCCGTCATCGTCGTCATCGTCATCATCGTCGTCATCAGGTGGC
>JAHPZR010037744.1:10000-18348 GCA_019787425.1 Platygyra sinensis
CCATTTTTGTTCTGACTTATCGGTATTCATACTCAAGATTTTTTATTCTTTTTTTAACCTGTTCTAGGTTTCTGTTGGTAGTCAGACCCGCTTCCCTGCATTTGCTTAGAAAACTTTCCAGGATTTTTGCCCACAAAGCATTCCTTTGAACAACAGAGGCTGATTTAAGAGATTCTTAAACACAGATCCACGTGTCAAGGAGGATTATAGTTTCCTCCTTAGTCCAATCTACTCTTGTTCGGGTGGGTGTTTCTGCAGCAGGACTTGAACCATTTGAGTCAGATAATGAACACTTAGGAGAGGAGGCTAACTTGTGAGAGTAATATAATGGTCCCATAAACGGCGCAGAAGATTGACTAAATTGTGTGGCCGCCATGGATCCAGCACTCGAAGACAAAGCATAAACATGTGGCAAACGTGCTTCCGATCTATAGAAAACGGTATAGAGAAAATGGAATGTATTTACTCGCAGACTGTAGCTTATTTCTGGAAATAAAACACAAGCCCAACTTACGCTGTAAATGGAGGAAAGTCGTATGGAAAATTGTCTTCATTGCTACGGTGCATCTTTCACTATTCTTGCAGGTTTTCGCGCCAAGCACTGAAAGAATCTGACCCGTGATTTTAATCATGTCATCTTTGGACAACTTTTAGGGATAAACTTTCGTAAGCAAGCCTTAAGTCATGTTTACAAAGGCTTAAGGAAGACTTCATGCCTTTGATGATGCCAGCGATAACAACCATCTAAGCCCGAAATCACGCACTTTTGACTTAGTGGTTCATACGTGTGATTTTCACTAAGTCGACTTACGTAATAACTAAGACAGACTTAGTAGTCTAGTGTGAACCCCTAGGTTATTTCACACATGAAAATAACACGTTATATTTCAGAAGTAAAAAGATCACCACTGCTATGATTACATAACCCATAGTTAATTGAGGGTACTGGTTATGAAGCCCGGCAAACATCAAAGGAGCAAACAAACATGCCAAGATTTATGTTGGAAGGTCCACCACATTGCACTATCACTATCAGTATTACTATCAGTATTACTATCAGTATAAGTGTCACTATCACTATTAGTATCAGTATCAGTATCAGTATCAGTATCAGTATCAGTATCAGTATCAGTATCAGTATCAGTATCAGTATCAGTATAACTATCACTATTAGTATCAGTATCACAGGGCTAAAATTAACCCCAGTGCTTAATGGCCAGTCTAGCCAGTTTCCATGGATTTTA
This sequence comes from Platygyra sinensis, assembly GCA_019787425.1. Lineage (NCBI taxonomy): Eukaryota > Metazoa > Cnidaria > Anthozoa > Scleractinia > Merulinidae > Platygyra > Platygyra sinensis. Next base: position 11,245 of record JAHPZR010037744.1, read on the forward strand.
AGTGGCCCATCCCAAAATGAAGCAGCCCTCGATTTCCTCTAGTTTAATATGAAAAACTTGAATGAACGTTCCATGACCTATAACAGGGCGTTAACTAAAAGAATTTCACAACTGGTGTTTCACATGGAAGCTTCTTTGCAGCCTTTGCCGATCTGTGATTATGCGATTCCTCGTGCAGCTTAAGGCGGGGGGTATACATGAATTTAAGTGAAATTTTGGTAAGTTTAAGGAGAGGTTGAAAGGGAAAAAAGGGTTATGGAACACCACCAGACAGTTGCCCGACCGCACAATGGCACCCCAGGTTGTTGGGCAACTGTTTGGAGTGTATCTACCAATCTTTAACTTCAAACTCTAATTTTAAAACAACACCAAATCTTCAAAATGTCCTATTTCCATAAATTTTATTAATCCTTTGAGAAAAACTATTTATCTCCAAATATACCTAAAAATCACCAAAAATTTACAAAACGACCCAAAACATAGATATGTGAAATGAGCATAGAGATTCTTGATTGCAAGAAACGTAATATTTGCATTAAAAACATAATATGAGTGTGAACGACTGGAAATTATGTTTTGTAAGTTGAAATACCCTCAACATATGGTCAAGGCAACAATCCGACGTTTCACCAACTCAAGAATTACTGCGCAACAACATCCGCAATCGACCAATGATGAGAACTTGGTGAGGGTTGTCCTACCATTCAAAGACCAACGCTCCGCTGATATCGTCAGAAATCGGCTTAAAGACCTTTCTCGCAAGACGTCTGTTACAATCCAACCCGTTTTGTGAGCCAGAAAATCAACGACCTACTAAAGATCCGTGAAAAGAAACCATCGTTAATCAACAACGCGTTGTTTACAAGTTTTCATGTGACCTGTGTGATACAGGTTATTACATTGGTTATACGATGAGACACCTCCATGAGCGGGTTGAAGAACATCTTCCGTTTATAAACATTACATGTCAAAACATGGAACTATCCCAAGGGATCTGACTGAGAACATCACAGTCTTAAGAAAATGCAAGGGAAAATTTGAATGCCTTTTGCATGAAATGCTATTCATTCAAAAGGAAAAACCACCTTTAAACATTCAAAGTGATTCCCTAAGGGCGAAACTGTTCATGTAAATTAACATATTGTATATTCGCTCCTTTAAAGTGTCTATACGACCAACAGGGTTTTTATAGTTATGGTAGCTCTATACTGTGTAAAAAGGTATTCTAAGGAAAAAAATTGGATTCTGAGATTTTAACGCCCTAAGTTATCGCCTTAAAGTTCCCGCTTCAGCCACGCCCAATGAAGTTGACCGTGAGTCAGTGCAGAAAAGAGTCTGGGTTTCTGAATGGGTCGTGACGTCAAGTCAGGAATCACGAGATCCTTCTAGTTTAGGTAATTGTTGTTTCAGTACTGGTGGGGAGTTTTCCTAGCCAAAAAACAAACAAATTAAAGATGGCGAAGCAATGCGGTCGTCGAGCAAGCAAAATAAAAGCATAAAGCTTTGAGATATTCCTGAAGTGACGTCATTCGTCACCAATCTATCATTACGCGGTCATCTTCATTGGGCGTGGCCAAGGCGGGAAATTTAAAGATTGATTTTATGGCAAAAAGCATCGGAATTCACTTTTTTGGGTTTGAAGACATTTTTAGATATGATGAAAACCTAAAATAACATTTTGGCCGTATGTACACTTTAAATTTCAACACTGAATTTTTACTGTCACTTGATAATGAGGACAAGATGTCCTCGAAACGTCGTGTAATTAACTTAGTATCTCTTCTCTTTTTGTTAAGTTCTACATCTAAAATCGTTATTAATCAAGATCTAAAAATATAATACCCAGCCAAAATACGGCTTTCATGTGGATCCCCGCCTTAATGGACTCTAACTTAGATTGGCAATTTCCAGAGGTAAACTTGTTCTCGTGACTTACTGTCGCATCCACAGCTGTCGCCTCGTTGCATCATCATCATCATCATCATCATTATTATTATCATTATCATTATCATTACCATTACCATTATTAGTATTATTATTATTATTATTATTATTGTTATTATTATTATTATTATTATTATTATTATTATTATTACTTATTTATCAATACCAGTATTAGTATTAGTATCAGTATTTGTGATTATGCGATTCCTCGTGCAGCTTAATGGACTCTAACTTAGATTGGCAATTTCCGGAGATAAACTTGTTCTTGTGACTTACTGTCGCATCCACAGCTGCCGCCTCGTTGCATCATTATTATTATTATTATCATTATCATTATCATTATCATTATCATTATCATTATCATTATCAATATCATTATCATTATCAATATCATTATCATTATCATTATCATTACCAATATTATTATATTATTATTATTATTATTATTATTATTATTATTATTATTGTTATTCATTTATTTTTCACCAAGAATAGCAGAACTGGAAGCAACTACAAGAATTCGATTTCTGTTCCTTACCTTGATATTGTAGGTGCGACTACTATCTCATTATTTGTTAGTATGCCCTGCTGAAGCGACATTTTCTCATAGCTTGGATTTTTATAATACTTGTTGTATTCATACTGAACTTACCGAACCAGCTTTCCTCCTATTCCATTTCAGAGTTCATGCTCGGGGGAGTAATCTGGCTAACTAGTGAGTCACTTCTGTAAAATTGAGTATGAGTTGCAGAGGTCTCCATATCCTAGTTTCATTAAGAACATGGCAATTAAATTACTGTACTGGGTATTGACGTCTGCGCAAAAGATCACGCTATTACTTTAACATTGTGAAGGGAACCAGCAACAATAACAACAACAACAACAATGGAGATTGAGTAAGGGAAATGCAATGGGAGAAATAAAAACAGCTGTGAATACACTACAGATCCTACGTAAACCGGTAGCACCTTCGTTTGCGGTCCTTTGCATCATTGTGTTTAAAAGAAGTTACACCTCAATCGTAAATCCTTTTAAGTTACCAAATTAAGCTAATTCGAAATTGAGAGACGGTGGTTGTTATTGGAGGCCGCCAGAAAGGAAAGAAATAGTACTTTAAACAAGTGATGAAACAACTGAATTTCATTCAGCAGGAAATCAGACTTAACCGCCACTTTAAGTGCTGGAAATTAATCATGAATTTTAGAAAGAACACCGAGGACCAAACGATATCTAGAAAAATTTCGAAAAATTTCATTTACCTGGGCGGGATTCCAGTGTGTGCTAAAATTTTTGTAGAATTAATTATCTAATTTTCAGTGTTTTTATTACTAGTGCTCGCGTAGTTTAAGATTATACGTAACAATAGACCAATTTTGATAATTTCAAATTCAGCATAAAACAATAGACCCCAGTGCGAGGCTCTAGGGAATAACTAAAAGAGTTTGTGGGGTTTATTCCCAAGAGCCTCGTTCTGAGGTCTATTGTTTTAGACTAAATTTTAATATATCGAAATTGGTCTATTCTTCCATGAGCCAAGATCGGATACAAGGTGATAAATAACAAAGGAGGCGTGTAGCGCCGAGTTTGTTACAGTCCTCTCGTATCCATCAAGGCCGAATGCAATAATTGCATTCTGAAGAAAAGGGGCAAACTTTGTCGCGCTTTGTTCGCCTCTTATTTAAAAGTTTGAAGATTGTCAGGAAAGCGAGCAGAGGTAAAGCCCCGGCAAAACGATCGCAACATTTTAACACAACACATATCAACGTTCTTGGCCCAGCATTTGCAAGTTCCGTCCAAACGATCGTAACATTTGAATACAAGGTATCGCAGCATTGTTGCTCGCACTTGGCTATCCTGTTGCGACTAGCCCGCATGCCCGGGCGCCAATTTGTTGCAACCTGGCCATACGACTACAACGTCATGCAACATTTAACACTTAATGACTGATCCCTTGGGGAACAGTGAATTTTGTTTTTTTCTCAACATTGAGATTCAAGGGAAACAAAATTCACTGTTCCCCAAGGGATCAGTCATTGAGTGATTTGCTACATAGCAAAACAAAACAAAAGCATATTTTGAAAAACGCGCTGAGATTCCAGTGACAACATCAGGCCACCTCTGATCACGTGCAACTGTTTCCTGTTTGACGTCATAATTTTTGCAATGTTGTCCACTCATGGCATTTGGCGGGAAACAGTTTCATTGTTGCATGTCATGTGACCATGAACTAGCCAATGAATGGACGCGTTGTAGTGGGAAAAACGCCAGCTATATAATAACCACAATTGTTATATAACTGGCGTTTTTTTGCGCTTCAGCGCGCCCATTCATTGGCTAGTTTATGATCACATGACATCTAACAAACACCATGAGTGGGCAACATTGCGAAACTAGAACGTCAAACGGGAAACAGCTCACTGTTACCCGCGAAAGGTGGACCGCTGTTGCACGTGATCCGTGAGTGGGCAACATTGCGAAAACTATTAAGGAATCGAAGGAACACATCCAATTCAAACCATCTTACGTCGATTAAGAACAGCCCAGCGATTTAAAAGAACTTTTTTCCCAAAAACTGCAGGAATTATCACTATCGCCTCGTGGTCCACAGCTACTTCGACAATATTATGAGGAATTTATGATATTTATATCGCAATTTTGACGCTTAGTTTAAGCTCGACTCTGTAAATAAGGCCATGCTTTGTGAAAAAAATTGCATCTGAATCAAACTTTTCAATTAAGTTCGACAATCTCTGCCGTGCTACCTTATTGCTCGAAAAAATACAACAAAGCTTGAAAGCGAGAGTGTTGTTCAAACGCACTCAAATCGCAGTAAATGGACTAAATGCCCGGCAGTCAGAAATTTTCACAGAATTTCCACTGAAAGATTGTTTTAAACCTCTTGATGATATTTGATGTTTCTTTAGAAATGCAGAGCGATCCAATAATTATGTCAGTGTGCAAGATAACGAAATAACCGAGCTTGCGCATACTATGAAATCGGCATGTGATCAGGAGGGAGGGGGTGTCTCCAGACAAATCATTGGTTTAGTCATAACTACCAGTGTGACGTCACGTCATACATCGGTGATTTTCGATATGGCGGCCAAATTTTTTAGTTCGTTAACTGAAAGAAATGTGGAAATTTCTAACTTTTTGATGATTCTATTACTTTGTTCAATGTTACCCAGGATTCAAAACATATGAAAGACTTTGCAGTAATTTTCGGTAGGATAAGTTATTCGAAAGCCTCATATTTTGAGTAGATACATACTAACAAGTGCCTGAGACGTCGACAAAGTTTAATGGATTGACAACGTTTTACCGGAGCCCGCGCAAAAATGCGGAGATGTCCTGATCCCAGAATAGGAGGTTTGGTACATGGTATATTAAGTTTGCTCTGTGTTGAGAATTAAGCCTTCAGTACTTATGGTTCGTCTCAACAATCCCTTCAAAGTTAATGGAATGGCATTTGGAGAGCGACTTCAGAATACCCGGCCACGATTGCGTGACGTAGTCCCGCAGTGGTGTTGTATAGCGATATTCACTGTTTACAAACAATTCTTTTGATATTTGAATTTTGCCAACCACAGAACAAAAGAATACTTTGTTTCGAGAGCCAATAAACCTCTGGTTGGCACATTAATGACAATAGGAGACGCAACGATGAGTATCGCCATTTTATGGGTTGATGAACGCAAGACGAGTAAAACTATTGCGATGAAAGTAAGACGATTTATAGACTGCGGGACTACGGGAGCAGGCATTTAATGTCACGTAATCGTGGCCGGGTATTCTGAAGGTTACTAAGGTTAGCCCTTCTGGAGCACACAGGCAGTCATCTACCCCACAAAATTTAAAAACACAAGCATTCAACCAGCTAACAGCTGGAAAACATAGACACTCTTGACCTTTCACCAATCGAACAAAGTTTAACACGCGAGAAATCAAACCGACATGTACGCCCTTGCACTCAAAAGGATTGTTGAGCAAAATGGCTCATCACATTGACAAAAACTAACAATGGCTTGAAAGCTATATCAAAAAGGAACAAAACCTCATATTATGAGATACTTCTGTTGAAAACTTGAAGAGAAAACGGCGGGCGATTTGGGTGGCCTTTACTTGACCGGACCGGAAGTCAAGATGGCGGTAACCCCACTTGACCCGATTTGTTTTCAATAAAATTTGGAACAAAAAACGCACACAAAACAACAAACAGTTGTACTCACAGACAATATCCACTACAAAGCTTGCACGTTTATGCCAAATTAGTGAATAATAGCGCAATAATAGCTTGTATTACCCTATTTTTCTTTGAATTCAATGGCGTCCCGACGCCAAATCTGGGCAAGCCGAGCGAAGCTTCGACTTGTTGCTATGTGACGTCACACTGGCAGTGATGAGTCGGTCTCTGACAGATACTCGAAAACAATAGAGTCACCCCCTCCCTCCTGTGCATTTCTAAAGAAACATCAAATACCATCAAGAAGTTTGAAAGAATCTTTCAGTGGAAATTCTATGAAAATTTCTGACTGCCGGGCATTTAGTCCATTTAAGACCTTGCCCGGCTGCCGGGCATTTAGACACAGCGAAAACAAATACGTTCACAATTCTCACAATTCTTATTTCAAGAAAATGTTAAAACGGTCTTTTGAAGCCAACTCCAATTCTTTGATTTAATTTAATTCTCTTGTCATTACTTTGTTGAATGATGGAAATGATATCCATGTCGTCGATTTCCACGATACACATTCAAACAATATATGGCTTTTCCAAAACAGAATAACTGCATCCTTATTATCATTTGACCTTAACTCCGTCATCATCATCATCATCATCAATCTTTATTTATACACGAAATCATATCATTTAACATGGTCTTCCTAGGAATCGTGTTTAAAACTAGACTAAAATACTATAACGAACTATTGACTATAATGTTAAAAATACAAAAACTTATGAAAATTTCTGACTGCCGGGCATTTAGTCCATTTAAGACCTTAGTTTTGACAAGGCGTACGTCAGAGAAAGTAGCCTACAAGCCGGGCCCTGAGTACCCTTTAGAATGTTTTCTCCCCTGTAGGTTTGCCCGAATCAACAGCGCTTTGCCCGAAAAGTTTCGAAAATTTCTAAAACTGGGGGCTGCCGCCCCCCCCCCCC
>JAHPZR010037745.1:0-5000 GCA_019787425.1 Platygyra sinensis
ATAAGAGTAAGCCAAATTCAAGTGTGTCACTTCAGATCTTTACTTATGAGCAACAATTGAATACACTCACACTCTGTTTTAACGAGAGTTTTCTCGCAGCCACCATCCACGCTGACCAAACTGTATTCCTTATAATAATAAACTGGAATTTGCTTTCAGCTGTTTTATCTTCTGCTGACCTATATTTTTCATGTTGTAGACTCGCTGCATTGAAGCATACCACAAGCTTACAGAAGTACATTTTAGTAAATAATCCTCTTTTATTTCTCTTTTAAGATCAAAGGCCCTAAAGCCAAACTGGATTCCATTTGTCCATTTAATAAATGGATGACAGAACAAAAGGTACGTTTAGACAAGACATTAACAATTGCTAGTTTTCGTTTACTGACTTTCCTTCATGTTCAATCATCATCTGTGCTGATTTGCTTTTTTGCGTTGTTGTGTTTAGGAACTATATCCCAAAGCCAAGCTTGAAGTGTTTGGTAAGTTTCCGCCTTGAATTTATTAATATTTAATGAAATTGAACAACGAGAACTTAATTGCCGAGAATAGCTCAGTGGCCAGCGGATAACAGCCCTCTTTAGTCATTCTTAATCGGCTTGTTGTAAACACCATAGTCCAACAGAAATTTCGTTGTATTGATGTAGGACTATGTACGAATGTACTTCGACAAACCACAAAGCTTAAACAGAGCAAGCACAGAACGTTCACACAAAAGACTTCAGTACCTGTGTTTCTTGGTGTCTTTGCGCATGCCCGCGTTTATGTTGATGTCGCAAGTAAGAAGCAAACTTGAAAAAACCACGCGACACTTAAGTCTCCCTTACCTGCAGTTTGGCATGAAGTGCTGACTAGAAAAATCAGAGTGGAGTGCGGGAGTAAGACCGTAATAGAGAGGGGCTCTATGTATATCATATTTTTAACTAGTAGTTTCATATTTTGCTTTCGGTTTATCTCAGAGAGTCTGGAAGAGTTTGTGCAAGATGAAGACTACCAGGTGAGTTCTTCCTTAGGTTCTAGTTTAGCCATGTTATTGAAAACCGATGTTTACGTCTTAAGACGAACGTTATCGCTGAAACCAATGATTTAGGATTTCTTGATTCTTCGCCGGGCAAACGTTACAAAAAGCGAGGTCACCACTTTAGTTTATCAGCTGGCTTCTAACAGTCAAATATGATTGCAATGTGTTCTACAAGAACGTATCTTTGGTAGGTAGATCCAGATAAGTCAAAAACGATATAGGATCTGTGGTGAATATCCGCCCTCCTTGTCAAAAACAGTGAGGGAACGCCCAAATCAAGAGGCGAAAATTTGTTCCTCTCCGGGCCTTACATTTAGCACTGGGATATAGGTAGAGGGAAGGGATTCAATTCACCGGTTCCCGGAACAAGCTCTTGAATTCTCCATTGATTGTAACAAAACTTTACATAGAATCGAGTAATAGAGGCAATTTAGGAAGCAATTTCATTTCTAGTGCGCGCTTTCCTTTATGTTTTTTTAATATTTTTATTTTTTTATTGGTTCGTTTTGAGCATACGCATGTAAGTTATTCTGGACTCTGGTTTCTCCTGTTTGGGTTTAACCCCGATGTAGCGCGGAGAAAGCAGAGTTCAGGAACTGAACCAACTGTTTCACAGTGTGTGAATCCTGACAGACAGTTGAAGAGTGCACCTGTGAAAATGAGCGATAAAATCCTCACTCGATTGAATATTGCCACATTGCTAATGTACAGTTGAGATCGAAAAAACTGAGAAACAAAATCTTCAATACGTCTAGGCTATATCGTGATTTTAATCCACAACCCTTGCAATTCTGACGCTCAAGTCTGAAAAATGCAAACTCCAACGAGCCATGATGTCCTGATATGTGACAAGATTCTCAGATTTAATTTTAAATGGAAATGGATTACGAGTAGTTTACAGAATAAGTACTCTGTTGTGGTTAATTAGAGGTTAACTTCGCTTTACCCACAAAAATTACAACATTTACATTTATAAATAATCTTTTTTTGTCAAATCCTTTATTCGCAGGTTTTATGTCCCGATCAAAGAAAGAAAGCAAATTTTGTAAGACAAATCTGTAATCAGGCGAAATCCCATTTTTTCACGCCATCTTTAAAGAGAACACATGCGCTCAAAAATTTTGGTTCAATCGTAAGCTTTGACAGGCCGGCGTCAAGAGCATCTTGTGCAGGGTTATCATGTTCAATAGGTTACTTTCCAGTTATACCTTTTGCCTCTGTGAGTCCTTGTACGAAACCTTCCTATGAAAATAAATTAAATTTGTATGAAAATTAAATTAACCTGTTAGATGGAACGCATTTTCAAATGAAAGATCTGGCATGGAGACAGAGGCAAAAGGTATTAGGGAAGTGGTCAAAACTATTACACTCGAACAGGACCCACCAAACCACAAAATAGATAATGGTGTCTGCCTGCACCCCGCTTGCCTAACGTCAAAAGATGGATAGAAGATATTGCATAGCCACCCCTCTATCCAGCAGTAAAAAAAGTACAGTGAGATATAAAACCTCACTTTTCTTGTTTGTCTAGTAATACGGACTCTTGCTAGCTGAATATTCCTGTGTCAACTCAAATTTAAAAGCCAATGAAATGTTGTCGATAATGTTCATGACATAAGTTCGAAGATATGTGGTGTCTTTGGGAACCCCCCTACCCCAAAGGTGGGTCCTGTTCGAGTGTAGTAGTTTAAAAACTCGAAAATGGCCCGACTTTTCTAGTTTGTAATACCACCAAAAGAGGACAAAACTATATTACTGGAATACAGTTAAATTGGAGGGTTTTGGTTTTAAAACTTCCATGACGAAACCAGAGTACATAGGGAGATTTTTTTTCTCGGCGATTACGATTAATGCGCGGTTCCAAAACTCTCCAGGCTTTGCCCCCTGAAAATCCTCCAGAAAATTTTAACCCACGAACATTTTAAATTTAAGCCATTCAATTTTATAATCGTTGTCACTCATAATAAATTACTCTGTTTTATTTGCAGACAGCACCAGGCGAGTTTGTGATAAAGCTGATCAGGTATAATATGTTCAACGGTATCATGGCTGCGTGAGCGGGTAACATGGATTGAAGCCTGCACTGCGATTAACCACTCGAGCGGGCCAGATGGCCCTATCTTGCCCATTTGGTTTTTCCGCTGTGTTCCGCAAGAAACTAGTGTTCTTCCTCCATATCATAAATCCTCTAGTAACCAAGCTTGTACAGTCAAGATGGCTGGATGATGGCCTCATTCTTTTTTTGGAGTATTTATAGGCCTTGACTCCGTCTCGTTCCATAATTATGAAACACACAGAAAAAAATGAACTTGGTCAATATCCAGCCATGTATTGCATGGTTACATGATGGTTTCGAAAGCCTATGATGATTTCTGTTCCGCGATAGCTTTGTTCAATCGTATGCTTTATAATTTATTGCACCTATCAGTGAGGGTTATCCGTACAAAAGTTAGGAGTGAACATACACTTTTGGGTGCAACCAAATACCGCGCGGGGAGACTAATCTTCGACGAAGCCCCTTTCCCCTTCAGAAACGTAAATTAAAAGTTTGTATTGTTCAATTCCAGAGTTCTAACAGATAAAGGTGATCCTGAATTCATTGAAGTAGCTTCTGGAGGCCAATCTTTGGATCCAAAGTTACTGGACAAAACCGACGGTAGGTTGCGTTGTGCCTTCTGTACTCACCCTCTCTTATTGTAACACCAGTTATATAACTTGAACATGATGGCGCATGCGTGTTCATATTCACCGGAGCTAGAAGTAGCTAAGCAGATCTTGGAATGTTCCCTTTTCTTTTTTAGTTTTCCTGCTGGAAACTCCGGAGCGTCTAATTGTGTGGATTGGTGATCAAGCCAGTTCCTGTGAAAAGCAAAATGCTTTATCCTATGCACAAGTAAGTTGACGAACGGGTTTTCATAGAACTAATCTAAGCGATGTAAGTAAATTACACACACACATGCACTTCCGAAATAAATCTGTTACCTCAAGAGTCGCATTTGCGGTCATTTTCAACATCTATTACCACCTTTTTAACCGAAAAACACTCCTTAAAACCTCCTTGATTAAATCAAGGTGGCTGCGTTTTAGAGAGGTGTCTTATACTTGACTTTGAAAGTACAGTTGAGGCCAACTCTAGGTGTTCGCGTTAAAGATTTTTCAGTCGTAATGAATTGTCTATAAAGAGAGGGTTAAGTGTTCTCCTTACCAATGAAGACTATCACGAAAGCCCAAATAAACACGTTATTAACACCTTGTTTGCAGACTTATCTGAGAAAATGTGGTCAGAATCCCATCTGTGGCATTTCGTGCTTGCGAGAAAACAGCGGAAAATTACCAAAATCATTTGCAAAAGCTGTAGGCCAGCACAAAGGTAAATAAATCTCAAATCTATAATCACAAATGCACGAACGTGGGATTAGGTAACAGGTTTCTAGTATACTGCAAAGTTCCGAATTAAAATAACCATCCACTTTCGGAGGACCCGCTTTGCAGGGACATGGGCACTCCAGGGACCGCGCAGACTACGCTAAGAGGAGCTGTTCTCCCCCCACCACTTTTTTGCAAAAGTAAAAATGAATTAAACAAAAAATAATTAAACAAAAATAACGGCGCCAAAAATAGCAAAAAAGTCATTAATTTGAAAGTGACTAGAGTTACTGGCAAAGAAAAACGAGCAGATAAATAGACAAAATTAATTAAGAGCTAACCAACCCAGAATTAACGGGAAATGATAAAAGAAGTTATCACGTTGTGTAAGCTAATTTTCGTATATCCGGCAACCATGCAAGGCAGCCAGTGAAAGATCCTTTTCGACCGCCCGGAAGCTAAAAACATGGCTCCGTTCAAGGATGAACCAGGAACGATTTAGAAGCATGACAGTTTTAAACATACACTAAAAAAACTAAGAGTTCCACCACTGACATCTTTACCGACCGTACCACAAACAGAAAGCGCACCCACCTCGATCTGCATAATTCAT
>JAHPZR010037745.1:7500-15421 GCA_019787425.1 Platygyra sinensis
TGACAATTCTGTCTAATGCACTAGTAAGTTAAAATTATTGGTTATTTCATGCGGCACCACCCAACATAATGGGTAATTGCGCTGTTACTCTATTATTAGCTCAAAAGAATAAAACGCACTGGTCTTTAGTTTAGTGGTTGTCAGTGTTGTAGTTTGTCGAGTGGGTGTCATGTCTTTTTTGACACTTTTATTGGAAAGACGCATTGTGGAAATAAAATGCATTTCTCGGGCACATATTGCAATGACTCAGTACCCGGGGCCACGAGTATTAGATTAGCTATGGCTTGAAGTGTCCGGCTTCTTCCTCCTCGGTTTATAGGCCTTCTATATATATGTCTGGATTTATGAAAACGGTGCTAAAGAATTATTTCCCTTTGATTTCACTTCTCTTTTAGGCCGCCTCCAAGCCATGTAAAAGAGCAAAACATAGGGAAAGGACGACAATGAAAGGAAGATAAACGGGTGGAGGAAGAGAAAAAGGACTGACTCTCCTTTTAATTTTCATATCGTCGCATAACGCTCGATTTCAATTCTTTAGCAACGTTTTCATAAATCCAGACATATACCCTATTACCTAATATCTGTAAAGAATGTGTCTAACTCACGCACAGATACCAAGGTCGTCACAAACAATCATCGGATAATGATTTTTCGGATTTGAGAATATCAGTGATACAAAGTGCCGCTGCCTCATATCAAATTCCTTACTCAAATTCATCAATTATATCCATTTATGCAAAGTTAAACAAATGATTTCATAACCTTTCGGTTTTCTTCCGCACAAAATTTTACTATTTTAGTAATTCGTCTTTTCTTTTTGGTACAAGTTTCAATCAAAGACTCAAACTGCTCCAAATTGGGGGAAAAACATTTGGCGAATTGTCTTCGCTAACTTTCTGCTATTTCCGTGTAATGAAGTTCTGTCTCTCTAGAGGGATGATAAAGTACTTAGATGTGTTCCTGTATGAACGAAACATCATCGGTTCATCCTCGGAAATCTTCGGTTACCTTCGAAAATCCTCGGCAGTCTTCGACCATTTTCGGAAAATTTTGGAGAATCTTCGGAAATCTTTGGAAAGCGTTCGGAAATATTCGGAAAATCGTTAAATAAGCAGTCATTACTATATTTATGTAATAAATAAAAAATATCCTTGGCTGCTTGCAGAAACGGAATGTCTTTTCTCACTCAATCAATGCGCCGCCGACCTCACTCGTGAAATATCAAGTTGAACACTCGAAGAGAAATTCCATATTTACGCGCACCCATGTGTCATTCTCGATATCTCTATGCATAGCTCCAATTTTAAACTAATAACATGGGTATTCATGCATCTGTAGCGCTGAACGAACGCTTACAAACTTCGCTTATCTGCCAGGCTTTTACAAGTCGATAAACGGATTTTGCACGAGCCTTGACGCTAAGAGCTCAGTTTCTAAGAACTAAGTGCTCTAGATCAAATAATTTGTGCAGTCACAAATCACAAACCAAGTAAACATTTGTCCTTTGTATGCTATCTAGTGTAAGCTCCCAGAGACAAGCTCGTTCCAGGCGCGGATCCAGGGGAGGTGAAATGGGTGAATTTTCACCCCCCCCCCCCCTCCTTTTTTTTTTCTGTGCCCCCTTCTTTCTTTTTTTTTCTTATCCCTCAAATATTGAAATAATGTTTGATTTCTCTGAAATTATTACAAAAATTCACCTCCCATTTCAAAATCGTGGATCCGCCCTTGCGTTCTGAATTCTACGAGACCTTTAAGGCCGGCACACACGATGGGACTAGTCCCTGCGACTAGTCCCTGCAACAAGTCGCAGGGACTAGTCGCATCGTGTGAACTGGCAACTAGTCCCTGCGACTAGTCGCAGGGACCAGTCGCATCGTGTGAACTGGCCATTTTTGCTTCAAAATCTAGTCGCAGGGACCAACTTTAGTCCCTGCGACTAGTCCCCACGAATTCAAACCAGTTTGAATTCGTGGGAGTAGTCGCACGCACCAAATTTTGGTCCCTGCGACTAAATTTTGTGGAAAAATGGCCAGTTCACACGATGCGACAAGTCCTTGTGACTTGTTGCAGGGACTAGTTGCCAGTTCACACGATGCGACTTATTGTAGGGACTAGTCGCAGGGACTAGTCCCATCGTGTGTGCCGGCCTTTAAAGCCAACCCAGAAATACAACGAAAAACGACACAAAATGTTGGTCACTAGCATTTATTTCTCTCCAAAATAGATTCTAAAGCCAATTGCAATGTCGTTATAAAACCTATTAACAATTGCACACCCTTGGAATACAGTGAACTTTTCATGTTTGCGTTCAGGACTGAAAAAATATTTATGAAAAGAATGATTGTAATATTTTCAGGCAATGGCCAGATAATAAAAAAGTGACCTTCAAAAACGTGAAACGCGATTAATGTAACACCATTATACCTGACACTTATCACATATAATTTCCCCGTATAACAGGGCTTCAACTCCTGGAAACAAATTGTTCTACAATTTTTTCTTGTCCATTGAGTTCTAAGAAATATATATATCTATGATTTTAATGCTAAACTGTTTACATGCCGACTAACGGAATGATTTTAGCTATTTTAGTGTCGAGCGAGCTCGAACAATCTAAATTAATATAATAAAAAAGTAAACTTCTCACATCTGCCTATTATTTAGAGTGAAGAGTTTCTTTTTAGTCATAATCCTTGGTTGTTACGATTAAACCTTTCCTGCTTTTCGTGTCAATAAAATCAATTAATTCTTAGAAGGATAACAATTAATGCTATTTACAATAAAGTTGGTCCCTTAAAGCGCTCTTTGCTCTCAAGCTCACAGAGCACAATCTATGTCAGTTCAAATGATAATTGTTGTAATATCAATATAATTCAAAACGATTGATAATTAGTTTTATTACTAAACTATGAAAGCCTTAGGCGTAATAAAGAAATATATTTCGCAAATTCAAACTTTGTGACTAAATCCACAAATAACTTAAGCTTACTGGTCATAAATAACAATATGTGAAATGTATATAACGCAAATTTAATTTAAAATGAGTCAAATCTACTTAACAAAATATTGTTTACCACTAAAACCTAAAAAATCTAAAAAGCTAAAAACTGTTATACAAAAATATTGTTCATGATATATGGTGCTAAAATATAAAAGTACTATTAAAAGACAGTTCTTTACGAACTAGAAGAAACTCAGCGCGAGTATAATACACACGAATAAGTTTCCCTCGAAGAGTTTTCACGTAACAAGTGTTATTTGAGAGTACGCTTGAAGTGTATGGAAAGTTTTTTCTTCAGTGGCAGAAGTCTTCCGTTCAGAAACCGGGTTGAGCTAATTTTTGAACCCAAAGTAATACCCCATTCACACCAACTAAACTAGTTTTTCCAATTTGTCGATTATGCTTTGCAATCATTTTGAGAAGACAAATTTGAAACCACCATGCAACTATACTTTAATCAAAAAGGCTCGGTATGGGCGACTAGTTTTTAACCTTGTTTAGTTGAACCACTTTTAAACATGTTTAACACGCTTGTGTGAACCGTGTATCATTAAGACGTGATTAATGTTTTATGGATCACTCTGTGTTTAGAGTATGGCAGCTTCAAAGTTTAGAAAAAATACTTGTCAGAGAAGTTTTTTTAGTGCTGAAACTTGTAAAAGAAAACTTGATAAAGGAAACCGTTTTTTCACGCAGTCAGCAAGTCTTGTCAAAATACATTTATGAATATTAGTACGTAATCAGTCGAGGCTACGAAATGAGAGGACAACGTTTCTGTATTGTCACGAAAATACAAACTTTTGCTTTTGCTGCGTACGCTTCACGGTCATTCCAAAACCGCTGATCAAGCGACACATTCGGCTCAAGTGAATTATTTGTTATTTGTAATCAAACAATGGTCTCTTGTTCGATCATTTCTAGTATACACTGTGTACTACACATGTCTCCAAGTCGGCTAAGAGCCAGACAGGATATCGAACGCCTCAGAGCAAAGTTACTGGTGTCGTAAAGAGAGTTTCTCTGTCCATCCTCGGCCCAATATGGAGTGTCCTCGAACTCTTGATTAGTGTCATCTTTCTGGCAGAGTACTTGACGGATTTCTTTAGTTTGTACTTTACTGTTTGTCATGAAGAATGGGATCAGTGACAGGGCACAAGCTCCCATTGCTATGGCTCCTCCAGCTACAAAGAACGCGTTGTCATATGAACCCGACAGTTGGAAAATAAAACCTGTAAAGCAGCCAAGAAACACAAGATTATCAACAAACGTTTTCGCAAATGATTTCGTGAATTTGCTGACCGTGTAGAATCTAATGCAGAGAATCATTCATTAACAACAGAACTTCTCTTACCTCGTCGGGGGACCTTCAATCCCCGAGTTTCTGTGTGCCTCAATTAATTTGATTAACTGATGTATGGTCAAAAGGAGTTTTCTACTTGCAAGGGAATATTCTCGACCCTCATTTTCTCTTAAACAGGCCCCGGTTGTTCGATGCTGGATAACGCTCTCCACCGGATAAATCGATATCCAGTGGATAAGCGTTAACAAAACAAACCACGCTATCTGCTGAATAGTGATTTATCCGGTGGATAGCGTTATCCAGCCTTTGAACAACCCGGGCCAGGTTGTTAATCTGCCCTAGGAGGGTCCCCCAGGTATGAACAGAACATGATTACACGATTAATTGCTGCCGTTGCTATTGAGTACACAACGATCTACGACTGGAGATATCTCAATATCAATGTTTAGCATAAATATGCTATAGCGTTCTATCTCTAATGCTGTTCTCTGATTGGCTACGCTTCTCACTATCTATTCTGTAGATAGTGAGTAACGTAGCAGAGTGTGCTTGTCAACAAAATGGCGTCCGCTTCATTGCGTTTTCATTTGTCTGTGCATAGGATTTACATAAAGTTTTGAACGTCAAGTAGATTTATATTAAATCAATTAGATTATTCGCTCTCGATTTTTATGCGTGATTGTTGACTTGGGCATGCGACTTCGTATACTATCACGGGTTTGTAATTCACCACTAAATTTTCTCGAATTCTTATTAGCAAGAGACTAGTTTAACCTTGCATAAATGGATATAATTGATGAATTTGAGTAAGGAATTTGATATGAGGCAGCGGCACTTTGTATCACTGATATTCTCAAATCCGAAAAATCATTATCCGATGATTGTTTGTGACGACCTTGGTATCTGTGCGTGAGTTAGACACATTCTTTACAGATATTAGGTAATAGGGTATATGTCTGGATTTATGAAAACGTTGCTAAAGAATTGAAATCGAGCGTTATGCGACGATATGAAAATTAAAAGGAGAGTCAGTCCTTTTTCTCTTCCTCCACCCGTTTATCTTCCTTTCATTGTCGTCCTTTCCCTATGTTTTGCTCTTTTACATGGCTTGGAGGCGGCCTAAAAGAGAAGTGAAATCAAAGGGAAATAATTCTTTAGCACCGTTTTCATAAATCCAGACATATATATAGAAGGCCTATAAACCGAGGAGGAAGAAGCCGGACACTTCAAGCCATAGCTAATCTAATACTCGTGGCCCCGGGTACTGAGTCATTGCAATATGTGCCCGAGAAATGCATTTTATTTCCACAATGCGTCTTTCCAATAAAAGTGTCAAAAAAGACATGACACCCACTCGACAAACTACAACACTGACAACCACTAAACTAAAGACCAGTGCGTTTTATTCTTTTGAGCTAATAATAGAGTAACAGCGCAATTACCCATTATGTTGGGTGGTGCCGCATGAAATAACCAATAATTTTAACTTACTAGTGCATTAGACAGAATTGTCAAAGAGATAGACCTAGCTCAGCTGGTCGGAGCCTACCAAAAACATGCAACATGATTAACTGATGGGCCAGCCAAACTGAATATATTTCTATTGATCTACTACTGGATCGATCGCAAAGTCCACTGATGGAACAAAACTATGACAGGAAAAATGTCTCAGGAAAAATGTCATACTATGTTTTCCAGTTTCAAATTGAGAACTTGGTAATTCTAGTGAGCCAATCGGCTACCTTTGTTTGTTCAAAAGAGCTAATTACTTTTCACTATGGAAGCATTTCTCTTAGTTACCTCATACTAAGCACCCCGTCACTAAGCTCAAGCTGTCAACTGGTATAAATCCAAAAACGTTACGAATGTGAAATATCACATAGTTTAAAAGCTACATTTTTCATTTAATATGTTATGTTGTAAACTAATTGTGTAAAGCAGTAAGAAAGCGTGTCTTTGTTGATGTTGTTAAATAATTCTCTGAGGTGAATTCTTTTCAAGACATGTTATCAAAGCAGTTTACATGCGATGGTCCTGTGCGCCACAGACACCTGGAGAAAAAATAAAACCATCGGGTTAACTGAATGCATTCCAGTATCGACACCGTTAACGATAGGCCGACGAATAGGGGCGGGTGAAAAAGAGGAGCTGGGCGAAATCTAGAGTAAGAGTGGCGAACAACATGTCTACAAACTGCCTCTATGGGGGAGTGTAAGGATGTACTGTATTGAAATGTGGGTTATGCCGAGAGCTCGGTTTGTGGTTGCTTATGGTAGAGGGAGGGGTAGGTTGTGCCTTTGCCTGTTGGCAGGAACTACATTCGAGGTAGGAAAGCATTCTTAGAGAGAGGCTTGCATTGAGATAGAGGTGTGACTTCTTAACTAATAGGGCGCGTTGGAGCGTCAGGCTGCGTGAGACACACAGCTTCGCAGAATATCTAGGGAATTTGTAGTAAGTTTGGATCTTTAAGTTAATTCTCTGCAGGCGATGGTTTGTCAAAACAGGAAAGATTACCTAAAGTTCTGGAGGGAAGTAACGATCCTCGAAAGTAGCCATAACTTATCGCAGTCATTGGTATAAGCAAGAGAAAATGAGGGGACAGAGAGGGAGGCTTCCGGTCCAGCCCTTGGGATATGTCATGTCCACGAAAGTTATTTTTAGACGAGCGGAAGTCTTTGTTGTAGCGGAAGTATGTCTTCCGAGACGTCCGCATGCAGACCAACCTCGGTCTGATGTTTGAAACAAAAGCAAAAATTTCAGGTAATGACGCACTAAGTGTTACTAAGAACGTGAGAGCGAGGCAAGACTGCGTGTGGACGTCTCGGAAAACAGACTTCCGCCAGAAAAACGAGACTTCCCGCTGGGTTAAAAATAACTTTCGTGGACATGACATATCCCGGCCAACGCCCTGAGCTTCCCCTTTCTGTCCCGTCATTTTCTCTTGACCCTACTAAGAATGTTTTGATAATATTTTGTCCTTAGATTTTGGTACACAGCTTCTTGTATCAGTTGTATTCTTTTACCCTTAAAAGAACTGATCAGTACCCTACATTAACCCTCAATCAGTACCCTACATTTAGAGGAGGCTAGATTCCCAAGTATTGCTTGTACCAAGAGAAAATGATGGGACAGAGAGGGAAGCTCAGGGCGTTGGCCGCGATAGGTCATGTCCACGAAAGTTATTTTTAACCCAGCGCAAGTCTCGTTTTTCTGGCGGAAGTCTGTTTTCCGAGACGTCCACACGCAGTCTTGCCTCGCTCTCAGGTTCTTAGTAACACTTCGTGCGTCATTACATGAAATTTTTGCTTTTGTTTCAAACATCAGACCAAGGTTGGTCTGCATGCGGACGTCTCGGAAGACAGACTTCCGCTACAACAAAGACTTCCGCTCGTCTAAAAATAACTTTCGTGGACATGACATATTCGAAGGGCTGGACCGGAAGCCTCCCTCTCTGTCCTCTCATTTTCTCTTGGTAGAGTACAATGGTTCCACTCATTTCAGTAAGGGACCGCGCAGCAAGGTTTTGAGGGGGGGGGGGGGCGGATTAAAAGAACCTGTGGACGAAATTTGGTTGGGGGAGGGGAAGATGCTTGAGAACTTTTATTTAGTTCCTCATATGT
>JAHPZR010037746.1:0-12500 GCA_019787425.1 Platygyra sinensis
AATCAAATTCTTGTACCACGTGGAGAATAAATTTGCGAGTCACGCACAGTTGACCTTTGCGGCAAAGTAATGAAGCACCTCATGGTAATTTTCTCATATGCATTTGAAAAATAGAGTATTGGTGACGACAAAATATACTAAAATCGTCACTGCAGCGTATTAATATTTCTCTTTACTGTTGGAGTTCAACTGCGTTAATACGCGATTTGACACGTGTTGTGCCGACGAAGATAAAGTAACTGTCAACAGCTAGTCGCGCGCTCAGATGACATTTTAATTTATGCGTTACAGAAATGAGTGCAATTTAGCGTAGAGTAAAGTATTTCCCCGAAGAAAAAGAGGATTCAGACCAGTGGGTCTTCGTTTTAGACCACAGGGTCTTCGTTTTAGACCAGTGGGTCTTCGTTTTAGACCAGTGGGTTCTTAGGTCCTTAGGTCTTCGTTTTTGGGTCTTCGTTTTCGACACATCCCAGGCTTAATCTACATTGATATCAGTTTCTTCCGTTTGGCGTAAACGTCGTGCTTGACGTTGCAACTGTTGATGCTCTGATCCGTTTTGTTACTGTTTGTCTTAAGTATTAATAAAAGACTGATTACAAAGATTATAATTTATTTTGGGTAGGTTGTAGTTGCAAACTTTCACAATTCATTCACAAAAAAGGTCAGATCCACATACACTTCTAAACCTTCCCACGATTCGATAAATGGATAATATACGGAGCAACAAGTAAACATAGGAATTTGAAATTCTGATTCCGCTAAAACGTACATTATGTAGGAGCTTTCAGAAGCTCGCGAACATATCGAATTATTTTATTTCCCTATGTGAGGCACCTGAATAGGAAATCGTTTTAAAGGGACAATCGATAACAAAGTAACAAGATAGATTATGTTTCAATTTCTTTCATCTAGTTTTGGTTTGGTTTGGTTTTGTTTTGTTTGGTTTCGTTTTGTTGGTTTCGTTTTGTTGGTTTCGTTTTGTTGGTTTCGTTTTGTTGGTTTCGTTTTGGTGGTTTCGTTTTGTTGGTTTCGTTTGGTTGGTTTCGTTTTGTTGGTTTCGTTTGGTTGGTTTCGTTTGGTTGGTTTCGTTTGGTTGGTTTCGTTTTGGTGGTTTCGTTTTGTTGGTTTCGTTTTGTTGGTTTCGTTTTGTTGGTTTCGTTTTGTTGGTTTCGTTTTGTTGGTTTCGTTTGGTCGGTTTCGTTTGGTTGGTTTCGTTTGGTTGGTTTCGTTTCGTTTGGTTTCGTTTCGCAAACTACAGTAAGCCGTTCGTAAGCCGTTTATCAGCCGTTCGAACGGACTGGCATGCCGTTCGAACGCCTCGAGCTATCCGTTCACAAAAATTCATCATCCGTTCGAACGGCTCAAGCTATCCGTTCGAAAAAAATCATCAGCCGTTCGAACGGCTTGAGCTATCCGTTCGAGAAAATTCATCAGCCGTTCGAACGGCTCGAGCTCTCCGTTCGAGAAAATTCATCAGCCGTTCGAACGGCTCGAGCTATCCGTTCGAAATAAATCATCAGCCGTTCGAACGGCTCGAGCTATCCGTTCGAGAAATAATTTTTATTCATCAGCCGCTCGAACGGCTCAAGCTGTCCGTTCGAGAAAGTAATTCATCGGCCGTTCGAATGGCCCGCGCAAAAAAAAATATTTTTTTAGGAAGCTGTTACATTTCACGAACAGTCGTCACGTTTCTGTTCTTTGTTTACCTTTGCTTAATAAATCTCATTCCAGTCAAAACTTTTCTCGCGAAAAAATTAAGAAACACCGCTCTTCAAAAATCATGTTTTCTCACTAAAAATTAATTGCGGAGCATATAAAAATTTATATTTGTTTGAAAGGTCAAGAATATGACTTTTCCCGGCTATTGTTTTTCTTCAAGGTGAACATATAGCTCAGATTACGAGGTCACACCGAACCCACGCGTTACACAAACTATCTTCAAAACTCTGCCTTTGAAGCAGAATATCACTCGCGCGTTGACAACGCATCCTTAACAATCCAGCTTCATCACTTTAAAATTTCAGCAAAATCGAACAACACCAGAAGAAATCAATTGATCTTTCGTATTTCATTCAATAGCCGAGTTCACTTAGGAAGAGCGGTCGCTCATAGCAACCGAAAACCAAACAAAGCGCCGTTTTGGTCCAAAAAAATTCAGGATTATTGCTTGGGAGACGAAACTTTGAATGGGAACATCTTTTTCGAACTTCTCTGAGGTGATTTACGCGAAAAAATGACCTCTGACAGCTACAAAAGAGAACGAAACAAAAGCCAGAGCAGACAGCATAATGAGTCAATAATTATTCACGCGTGTGAATCGAGAATGTCTCAAAATAACTTTAAGATTGAGACAGAGATAAAGGCGTTAAACCACAAAAGTTTAGCAACAGTACATTTTCGTCGCTTGGTTCTGAATTAGAAACTGGGTTTGCTTTGTTTTCTTTTCGGTGACATGGCGAAATTTCACTGTTTACAAATTATTATTACCATGTGTCCTGGAGTCCCAGACCCGCGGTGTGGTAGCGGCATGAAATGAGCTTGTTTGAAATGGCTTTTTCTGTCCGCATTGTACACAGGATAGACTTTAAGAAGTTCGCTTCTGTAGGCGACTTTCAAGCTTTCTTGATTACCGTATGTTTAGCTCAGCTAGCAGAGGACTTTTTTTTCTTTCAAACGGTTTTCAAACAGCTTCTAAACGAAATTTCGTTAGAAAACGGAAAGCCAATAAAGCGCGTTTTTGCGTGAAGGTCATTAGCCGTTCATCCCTTCGACCTTATCCGTTCGAGGGTGTTACTAAACAGAGTAACGAAGTAACGAGTAACGAGTAACGAAGTAACGGAAAACCGAGTAACGAGAAAAAATTTCGAACGGTCAAAAATTCTCAAATCTTTTTAAAAATGTGTAGAATCGATTAAAATCGTTTTTTAGTACTGATATATAAACAGGAACTACAAAACCAATTCACAAAGCAAGCTTGACGACCCATAAGCTAGATACCCGGCAGCCGGGAAGTGTTGTTATTTACTACAATATGACCGGTAGTCTCAAATTATTCTAGAATTTCCACGGAAAACCTCTGTAGATCTTTGCTTAGAAATGTCAAGCGATTTCAATTATAATTTTGGCTTTGTGGTTGATTAAATTTTCGCCCTTGATACTTATAGAATAATTTGTAAATTTGTACAAAAATTGAAATTGGTGAGTATTCGTTATTTGTTCAGAAATGCGAAGCGATTCTAAGTTATGTTTTGGTTTTGCACAAATTTTATGAGCCTCGTGTCACTCGGCAGTCAGAAGTTCTTCCCTATTCCACCAAAATTTCCTCTTGAACCTGCTGAGATGTCGGTGTAGAAATACCAAGCGTTTTCTGGCCTCAATAATTGCCTCGGCAAACTAGTACAATTGTACAAATAGCTATAATCAGCTATAATAAAACGCTTCAGCTTTCGGTGACGAAAGTCCCGTTAACACTTCAGTTGCGTGACAAAGGGCTTTCGCGCCAAAAGGAAGTGAGCGTTGTTGAAAGCGACGAAGTTCTACTGTGAGCTAAACCTTAGCTAAACCTTATTTATAATCGCTTCGCCTTTCTGAACAAATATCGAATACTCTCACAGTGTTCCAACTTTAATCAGTTTGTAGAAATTAGTGTATGAGAGTTGATCGACACGCTGAGTCAGTGACGAAACTTCGAGATTTTCTAGTATGCCCAGGCACGACAATTTCCTCCGCAACAAAGCCAAAATTACAATTGAAATCACTTGACATTTCTAAACAAGATCTACAGTTTTATGAACGATTGGGTGATTTTTTCCGTGGAAATTCTAGAACAATTC
Organism: Platygyra sinensis; assembly: GCA_019787425.1. Lineage (NCBI taxonomy): Eukaryota > Metazoa > Cnidaria > Anthozoa > Scleractinia > Merulinidae > Platygyra > Platygyra sinensis. The sequence goes on from JAHPZR010037746.1 coordinate 3,834, forward strand.
CAGACTGCCGGGTAAGTAGTATTAAAAGCACTTCCCGGCTGCTAGGTACTAGTCTAGACACAATGTAAATGAAAACACTTCAGTAATAGTTGCAGTAGTCCCAGAACAGCAGTACATGACCTCCCGTCCTGAAATGTGAAATAAATTCCCATAATCATCATAACCTTGAAAACAGCCGAAAAGACTTCTTTCTACTCGTGATTATCGTATTAAAGTTGATGTCTGCTCTGAAGACGGAACTCAGTTATTCGACCTCAGTGACCGTCAGGTGATAGATTTTAATACCTCCACGACCTGACCTGACGAACATTATATTAATTTCAGGATTAATTCGAGCCACTGTAGTCTTGAGCATTGGCTTTAAATCTCAGAGTTTTAAACTTGGGCCCCTTAGCTTTGCGTATAATTTTGAAAACTTTGGCGAACGAAAGAAAAAAATTATACTATCGGGTCCTTTCTACGGCGTGGAATCAGGTTATAAACATGGAATTATATAAGTGGATGTTGCATGAATCAAAAACAAAGCGAAACGCCTTTCCGTGCCTCTGCAAACATGCTTCTGGGGCTTTTAATTTAATTTTTACTCTTTCAAACCATTTTACGCATTTTAAAACGATTTTGAAATTTTTGACCCTTTCAATTTTTTACCCGTTACTCGGTTTCTCGTTACTTCGTTACTCGTTACTTCGTTACTCTGTTTAGTAACACCCTCCGTTCGAAAAAATTCATTTGCCGTTCATCCGTTCAACCTCATCCGTTCGAAAAAATTCAATAGCCGTTCATCCGTTCGACCTCGTCCGTTCGAAAATTTTAATAAGCCGTTCATCCGTTCGATCTCATCCGTTCGAAAATTTTTGTTAGCCGTTCATCCGTTTGACCTCATCCGTTCGAAAATTTTAATTAGCCGTTCATCCGTTCACGTTACCCGTTTCGAATGGCTTGCCTAGCCGTTCGTCACCCGTTCGCTTGCCGTTCCGTTCAGCGTTCGAACGGCTACCGTTCGGAACGTTTTCGCGTGAGAGGTCACAAATCTCTCCATCCTACCTTTTAGGAGTGTGCCTACATGTATACTAACTACAAAAGTTTTTGCGCTAGGGTATCACCAGTAGAAAGAGCAGATCTTTGTGAGAACTGTCGCAATCCTCAAAAAATTGGGGTAGCGATGCATTTTATCGAGATAATTAGCCAGGAATCAAACAAAAATGCTAATGAAAAAAAGAAGGAAATGATGTTTCTCCACAGATTTCCTTAGAATTTGCCCTTGCATACAGAAAAGGAAACATAATGTTATTTACAAAGATCTTAAATCTACATATGGTAAATTTAATATAGTCTTAAATGTATAATAAGTGGTTTTAAATCTACATGGTAAAACCATTCTTTGGTTTGTTTGTTATTACACTGTTGACAATCCCCTATCTCTTGTTGATGTCGATCGTTTGGTTCAATGGACCACTATATTCATCTCTTGATGTGAGCCAAACTAGGGAAAGTACAAAATGGCTGTGGGTAGGGGTGGTGGAGGGCATGGCTCATTCGTCTGCACTGCCTCTACCAATGGGCATTTTGTACTCTTCCCAATTTCGTTGGCATGAAGAGAGCAAGATGGCTGCCCATCGAACTCAGCAGTCAACATCTATGATCTCAGGGAAAAAGAGGGGACTGTAAACAGTCTAGTCTTTAATGACGAAATCATTGCAACTTGCAACACTTTCAGCATCTCTGACAGCCTTCCTCTTGTTCAGCTAAAATACGGCCTAAATACATTTTGGTTGCAACGAGGGACTAATGAGATATGTTGAATAGGGTTACCACTTCCATTTCATAACATAAAAATAATATTGGGTTAACCACTTGTTTTTAAAATTAGTGATCATTTCTGAGAACTTTTACGGTACCTGTTACATTTTTTTGGTGTCACCTCCCCAGTATAGTAAGTCATTTGAGTACAGTGTACGGGTAGCTCACATTTATTTTGTGCGTGCATTACACCATCAACAGGTACAGTAAGATTTCACTATAATTTTAAACAGATAACAGCTGTTTTAAAGTGCCCATATCGCCAAAATTTTTATTTTCCCATATGATCCTATATTCCATGCAATGAACTTTGGCGAAAAAAAATTTCGATTTGGATAAAAAGCAATTTTTCTATGAAGTTTCAAAAACCTGAAAATCCTATTTTATTGTGGTCTACCTGTGCCACTGATCAAATCATCAACGTGCTCAGATTTGTGACGTAGATTAAGGAACACATGACTTCAGGCTTGACTTATCTCGCTTGTTTTACCTCTGTAAATAAGCTCCGCAGTCTATGCAAAATGCTCCTTTCCAGCATTTTGTATGAACTAGTAAGTTTATTTAAAGACGTAAAACAAGCGGGATAAGTCAAGCCTGAAGTCACGTGTTCCTTAATCTAAGTCACAACTCATTCCAAACCAGGGGAAGATTGGCGGCAAATTTGAATGTTTTTAAAACTTCTAAAAAAGATTGCATTCTATCCAAATTGCATTTTTCTTTTGCAGAAGTTCATTGGGTGATATATGGAATCAGATAAGAAAATTTTTTGATGATATGGGCACTTAAAGCTCAAAGACGTTAACAGTTAGAGGTGGGTGATGTGCTGCTTTTCTTGTATTTCTGGTTTAGAATGTTACAGGCTCTTTAAACTTGAATTGGTCACAGTGTAGGAAAGCTGTGCTTTTATCTTAGTCCTGTACTTGGTAGTGTAGTTGATTGGGTTAGTATCAACCGGCCAGTACACGTGCGGTGCTTGAAACATGCCTTGCGTGATGCACAGAACTTGTGTGTACAAACAAAAGTAGGCACTGTCCTTAATCATTATGGTTAATGTGTGTTAACATGAAGGGTATACCAAGTTTACAATTTGTAAAGAGTTGGATTTGTCTCATAACTTTAAGCCAGGAAGAAAACAAAAAAGTTATAGTTTGAAGAAAGTATAGAAATAGTCTTGAATTTTTAATCACTGAAAAATTTGTGAAATTATGTAAGAACCCTACTAAAGTTAACTACCTTTGACAGGATTTTTCAGGGTCTCTTACCACAGTGTTTCAAAGTTAAAATGGTTGACATCGGTTCATTTATTCTTCCAGTAGACATCCTTGGGACCCGAGTGGTAACTACTCGCATTGTAAAACCCACAAAGTTCCATGTCAGTTGACCACTCCTACATGTATAACTACCAAAATGCAAAACGCATGTGCCAATTTTGGCCAATCCCTTAAGTGGATTTACCCAATGAGAAGCATCTCTGTATGCACTTATTTATCATATTTACATGTAGGAAAATTAGGGAATTATTAAAAGTTAAATAACTACTCTTTTCTTCACTGACACACAGAGAATCTTGCTCTTGGAAAGCCCACAGCTCAGTCTTCAACATTCAGAAATGCCTTGATTGGTAATGCTACATCAGGAAGAGCAGTGGATGGAAATCCCGATACTAATATGAATAACAAACACTGTTCTCAGACAAACACAAACAACCCCAGCTGGTGGCGAGTGGACCTGGGTTCAGATCACATGCCAGTCTCTCAAATATACATAGTCAACAGATTTAGTCCAGGTGATCCAACAGATACTAGTAAAGACTATGAAATAACATTAGGTGAGTGTACAGTTGTATTTTAATAAACATGTGGGGTGATACTAAAGAAGTAAAATTAGAGATCAGCTGTAACATAGTTCTTATATTATTAATGTGAACACTGTTAACAGCATATACTGTATATACATGTAGGGGATGTCATCATTATATTACTTAGAAATAGAAAACATGTTTCTATCAAGTTTTATATAGTAACCCAAGTTATTCTTGCATTTTGATTGGTTCTCGCCTATGATCTATTAGCGGACAGATGCACAATTGACGTCATCATTACAATTTTTTTCCCTCTGCTGTTTTAAAATGGTGGAAAGTTTTGAGAATTAAGATAATAATTTACGTGACTGGGCAAAAGAAAAAGTACAAAAAAGTCTTACCGAGGCATTGAACAGGTTCAAGAAGCAGGAAGAAGAAAGATAAAACCATATCTTTTAGAAAATGATCCAGAAAAAATTTTTAAGCGGTCTCAAATGGCAGTCGAGCGAGACTAAACCATGCACAAAATTGGTCTTGGTAAGCCAAGAACCATGCTTTAATTTGAATTTAACAAACCCAATAAACAAAATGTTTCTGAGATTAATTTATTTCAAAAATTCAACTTTTCGAAGTGTCAAAATAACTGTTGACACACTGATTGATGTCAGGAATGAAACATCAAAACATCACTTCTTAAAATCATATGAAATAAACACATAACCTTACTTTCCGAAGCAAATGTTCCTTTCCTGTTTCAGGGCACAGCAGCAAGCTAAGTATAGCAAACCACAGCTTATGGCCAACTGTGTCGCAACTCAAATGTGTCTCCGACACAATATCGAATTGATGTAAGAATCACCAACCACAGAAGACAAAAATCTCCACTGTCATTTACCCTCCTTTCATTCAAAACTTGAATCAAGTGGCCTCTAGGTTGACCCCAACCACAAGTTTTCCGAGGTTATTTTTTCAACTCCTGCAATTTTCAAGGCAACTTCCAAGCTTTTTGGCCCACAGGACTGCTCCGATGACAAAAACTGACTTGATTTTTCCAGCACTTTCCTCAAGATTTCTAGATTTCGCAGTTCAAATCTGCTTTCGCTGTATAAAATTTTCATTTCAGGAGAAGCGACACTCAAATTAGGTTTGACAGTGGCATGATTTTTCTGAACCAATCACAATTCTTCGCTACGCGTAGTAACCGATGAAATTGCTTCATTTTGTATAGATCATAGATTACATCAAATGGCTTTTGTTCGTCTTTGTCAAAATGGGCAAAGCGGGCGGGGCAAATGCCGGCTTTTGCGTTATGTACAAGTATTTTTTAATTAAACAAAAGCTTTAAGTGTAGGACAGCAGTTTGTTTCATTATTGTATAAAACAAGTAGATTCCATGTTGCCGTGCATCTGTTCAGTAATAGATCACAAAAGACGTCAAAATTTGGTAAGGACATCAGTGACACACTCGGCTACGCCTTGTGTGCCACTTTTTTGTTCTTACCACATTTTGATGTCACCTGTGATCTATTACTGAACAGTCGCACGGCAACATGGAATCTATTTGTTAGGTAGAAAATTTGGGAGAACAATGGCATTGTAAGAAATGCTATGGGAACGCGAGCTGCAGGCGAGTGTTTCCACAGTTGTTTTGAGTCACATGTACATGTATCTCAAACTTTCACAAGTGTTGCTGTATAACTCAATAGAAACATGGAGAACATGTTTTCTATTTCTTTTAGAAAACACTGCGGTGAAAAAGAAAACGTTCTGTTAACTTTGATTATCAAAATGTAAATTCTCTTTGCTCCTGCCATCATTATGTCAACAGCTCATGCTAGTTGCCTGTTTCCTTTGAGGTATAGAAACACAGTTCTTAGCCACTCAGTGAACATATTTTCTTAGGACTGTTTTCTAAACTCATTTACTGCATTTCCTACAGTTTGAACTCCCTTAAGTGACCACCCAAAATGTCAAGGCTAGGTGGTCACTTACCAGAGGTCGTCACTTACAGGGAATTACATGTTGATAATATTGGACCCAAATGATTGTATTCAATTTGTGCAGGAGGAAAAGATCTTTCTAATGACACTTAAATTGCAGTGATTGGGTTAATTGAGCCTGAAATGTGCACAAAAATGCTCAGAAATTGGAGTCAAAAACTCACAACAGAGAAGAATTTCCCTTAACTACACTTGGCTGCTCTGTGGTAAGAATTTTCTGTGTTGATGATGCTTTCTTGGAAATTCTTGAACTGGAAGCAAGCTCAGAAGAGGGTCAACAACTGCAGCAAAAAGATAAGAAAAGGAGAAAAGGGAAAGGCAAAGAAGTTTAAAAAACTGAAAAGCCTAAAGATGAGGGTCAAAAATCTTGAAATTTTGATTTCTGCACATACCTGATCAAAATAATTGTCCAAAAGCAATGCTAGTGGAAAGGAAGGCATGCATGCTGTCATGTTGTATTTAAATGCCTTTTTGTGTAGATTGGAGCTGAATTTGGCTCATATCCAGGCTGAAAATGTTCAAAAAAGTGAATTTTGCCAAAAAGTTCGAGGTGTCAATGTGTTAAACTTTCCAACCTGTACAAAATTATTAGAAAGAATTTGCTTTTTAAAAGTGGATATTTTCAGATGTTGTAGTAACACGTTCCCCATACCAAAACACAGACTTTAATAACAATAATAATAATAATAATAATAATAATAATAATAATAATAATAATAATAATAACAATAATAATAATAATAATAATAACAATAATAATAATAATATTATTATTATTACTAGCAGTAATCAAAGATTAGGAGTGCGTTCTGTGGTGCCTGTGATAATAGTTCTCTGTTGCTGAAATCATTATCTCTATGTGAAAAGCTGGAGTTTTGCGAACAGATGTGACATACTGGCAAAACCCACTATTATTGTGGATTATTTGATTTCTTTGCTCTACGGTTAGCAAGCGACATCCCATCTACTCAAATTTCAGGTGAACTCCGGGGGTGAACTACGATATGACAACCTTTCATGACACGTTGCGTGACGGCTCTAGTTTCAGTAAACTCACAAGTATCATGGAACACTAACCTTTCAAATTCATCTTAAACATTCACAAGAAATTGAGTTCGGAACATCTATAAATATACATTCGTTTGAATCGTCGAAAAAATGAGCATTCCCGTATATTTTTTCTTCAGGTTCACAAAAATCTCGGATTACAAAGTCACGCCAAACTTACGCTTTGCTAATTTCTTTAAAACCCTGACTTCGAAGCGATATATCTCTTCAACGTGAATAGCTACCACACATCGGCTCCAGTAAAATCTTTTCGTTAACAACCCAGCTTTATCGTGTTAAAATTTCAGCGAAATCGAACAAAACCAGAGTTAATTACAGGTGTATTTTTTTCTCTGACCCCACTTGACCTTGTTGACACAAGAAATTACAAAGCATAACACGAGCTGACGTTTCGGTAAAAAAAAAACTAAAAATGTAGCCTGAAAGCTGCAATTTGAATGGGAACATCTTTTTCGAACTTTTCTTAGTTGATGTAGACGAAAAAATGACCTTGACGGGCTACAGAAGACAACAAAACCAAAAACAGAGTGAGACAATGATAATTTATTCAAATAACTCACCGCATGGCGAACATCACGTACAAGGTGAAAAAGCTTTCTTCTGGATATTTCAGCCTTCGTTCACAGCAGATTCTCAACAAAGAAAACACCCAACACAAACGTTCAAACAACAGGCAGAAAAGAGCACATGTACAGGCATGACGATCGATGTACAGGACCACGAGGCCCAACGCTACACGTGTTATTTTCACTTGCACGCGTATATGAGGCCCAAGGCCCCTGAAAAAACTTAGAGGGGCGGCCAAATTGCAGAAAAAAATCTCGATTTCTCACGCCTGCAAACCAAATTAGGATGCGTTCTCTCGTTCCTCGAGAACGCAATTATTATTATTATACCCTATATTACACTCTTCTTGTGTACGAAAGAGAATTGTCGAAAGATGACTAAGACCACTACTAATAACAGTTATAAAAAGCATCAAAAATCTAAAATATAATAATAATAATAATAATAATAATAATAATAATAATAGTAATAGTAATAGTAATAGTAATAGTAATAATAATAATAATAATAATAATAATTGTAATAGTAATACTGTAGGAATAATAATAATAATAATAATAATAATAATAATAATAATAATAATAATAATAATAATAATAAGACATTAATATTTTATAGAGCGCCCTTTGCCATGGGTCCAAAGGCACTATTTTACAAAGTTAAAGTTAAAAACAGCTAGTTAGGTTATAAAACACCAAAATCATTTCATAAATCTAAGAAGCACGTATAAAAAGAGCAGTTTTAAGCCACCTTTTAATAATGTCAAGTGATCCAGCCTCCCTAATATGCTGAGGAAGACTGTTCCAAAGAAGCGGCGCAACAACAGAAAAAGCACGACCGCCATAACTATTTGTGTTAAATGCAGGGACCACAAGTAGATTCTCCTTTGAAGACCTAAGGTCGCATGATGGATGGTAGATTTTGAGATGATCTTTAATGTAGGTAGGAGCGAGACCATAAAGAGCATTGTAGGTAATAGTGAGTATTTTAAATTCAATACGGAAATAAATTGGAAGCCAACGGAGATTTTTAAGAACAGGTGTAATATGGCAGAACTTGAATGAAACGGTAACAACACGGGCAGCTACATTCTGAACACGCTGAAGCTGTTTAATTAGGTACTTAGGTAAACCATTTTGTAGCGAGTAGTTGCAGTAATCAAGTTTTGATGTGATTAGGGCATGAACAAGAAGCTGGGCTGCATCAACAGCGAGATATTTACGAACGAGATTAATTTTGCGAAGATGATGGAATGCCGATTTGCAAATTGCAGTCACTTGAGGAGCCATACTCAGACCTACAGTACCCTGCCCCTTTCGCTCAAATGCATTTCTTTATCACCAATATTATTACTACTAACAATTAAAATAAAACAGACACACCTTATAACGATCAAATTGTTAACAAAATAAAAACACATGTCATCAATTC
>JAHPZR010037746.1:17500-40000 GCA_019787425.1 Platygyra sinensis
ACATATCTACAAATGTGTAAAAGATCTATGGCAATTGCCTACAGGTGACAAACAACAATTTAACAGTCAAATTTTACTATCTGTGTTGCTTTGAACCTCTTTATCTGTAACGCTATGGTCATCTCTAAGACTCCTTCCAGCGCCACTTTTGTACAATCATTGAGATAGCCATCTATCCTGGTGCTTTGCAATTATTTAAAATGACAATCTGTTTATACTTTTTAAGTATATCCTTGTTCCTTTCGGTAAGATCCATCTCAGCTGTAACTTGTACAGGAATTTCCAATCCTCCTTGCACTGCAGGAGATCTTCTGTGGCTCTTGTGGAAGGCTTTAGCCCAAACAATCCCTCCTCTGAGTCCCAAGAACTTTTTGCCAATGGTGCACATAGCTCTAGTCTACTTCACCACTACAATGTTAATATGTATTATACAATTGTAATCAACGCTAAGCATGCTATACATTGTGTTCCATTGTACCATAGGTATGGTACATGATGCGGTTTCTATAGTTTGGTTATTGTTATGAGTTGATGATTTGCAGCAATAAGAAGTGTAAAATAATAATAAAATCTCCAAATAAAATGTTTTCTTTTGTCATTTTCACAAAAATTTATTCCCTAAGAAAATGATGTTGACCCAAATCTCGAAAATAAAGACGCGCAAAATATGCCAACCTTTTTTTTGCGAAAGTAACTGTCCACGAAAATTAGTACCAATAAGGTACAATGTAGTCCATCAATATAATTGAAGGCTTCGGTGGAAAAAGGGCGTTAGGTTTTTTACTCAAAAATGAAATTTATCAAAAACGCTCCAAATTTCGCATGCAGTTTTGTTTAGGTGCGTTAGACAATGTTCTGCATGTTTTTTTGCTGAAGTTTGTTTCATTTTCGAGATATTACGTATGCAAAAAACCCTGTATTTGTTGTCACGTCAGCACGTGACCGCAAAGACGGTAATTTCACTTAAAATCCAGCAAAATATTGATCTTTTGCAACGTGTAACCTCACAAAATGTTGATGTCAGGTTAAAACCATTAAAACCTTTATTTCACGTTAACGTGCGACCGCAAAGACGTTGATTTCACTCAAATTACAGCCAAATGTTAATTTCACGCAATGCGCAAGCTAGACAATGTTGATATCAGGTCATTTACAGAGACTTGAAATTTTGATTTCACATTATCACGCCACTGCAAGAACTGAAACCCTTAGGATTTTACTTAGGGTTAGGGTTACCGCTCGAAACTAGGGCTAGCATTGAAGGGTTAGGGTTATGGAACAAGGTTAGGCTTTGAGTTAACGCTTAGGGCTACTGCTTGAAACTAGGGTTACCTCTTGAAATAGGGTTACTGCTTGAAACTAGGGTTACGGAACAAGGTTAGGCTTAGAGTTAACGCTTAGGGCTACCGCTTGAAACTAGGGTTACCGCTTGAAATAGGGTTACCGCTTGAAATAGGGTTCAGTGTTCTCCCTAGTTTCCAACACAGCAGGTACGATAAATTTTCAGACCGGTAAAGAAGGGATATTTCTTGTGATACTTTCAAGATTTCCAAGCAGTTCTAGGTGGTAAAGAGTAGTGTTTAAGGCGGTAAGTTTTACCTGTTACCGCCTGATAAGGAGAACACTGGGGTTACCGCTTGAAACTAGGGTTACGGAACAAGGTTAGGCTTAGAGTTAACGCTTAGGGCTACAGCTTGAAACTAGGGTTACCGCTTAAAACTAGGGTTACCGCTTGAAACTAGGGTTACGAAACAAGGTTAGTCTCAGAGTTAACGCTTAGGGCTACCGCTTGAAACTAGGGTTACGGAACAAGGTTAGGCTTAGAGTTAACGTTTAGTGTAACCGCTTGAAACTAGGGTTCAGTAGGGTTCAAACTAGGGTTCAGTAGCGTTGAAGGGTGAGGGTTATTGCCTAGGGTTAGCGCTAGCGCTTCATTGTTAGGGTTAGCGCTTCGGATAACGTTAGAGTTAAGGTCAGGACGTGTTAGGGTTAGTGCAGTGTTAGGCCAAGGAGAACAATCAAGATGTAACCTTAAAAAATGTTGATTTCAGGTTTTTAAAACCGTTAAAATTGTGATTTCACGCTATCACGCGACCGCAAAGACGTTAATTTCACTCAAATTACAGCCAAATGTTCACTTTACGCGATTTCATGTTAAGGCATGATGGCAAGGATGTTGATTTCACTTTAAATCCAGCAAGCTGTTCATTTCACCCAGCACGTAAACTCGAAAACGGCGATTTCGGGCCTAAATAGGTTAAAATGTTGATTTCACTTTAAAGTGTCACAGCAAGGGTCTCTATTTCATTTTAACTGCCTGCAACGTATAAGCTTAAAAATGTAGGGCTGACAGATTAACAGATTAACCCTTCTGTGCAATGTACAGGTCTCTTTCCTTACATCTGCATGGCCCCTGATCCCAGAAGTTTAAAACACTACAAATCATGCCAACTTGAAGTAAACGCAACCTGGATCAAAGATCTATGTTTGAATCAATCGATCGCTTCTTGTTGGCCATTATTATGTTGGAATAAAAAAGGAAAAAAAACACGCTCTGTAATTAGTTAAATATTATTGTGATTTACGGAGTCTTGTCTTGTCTTGTCTTGTCTTGTCTTGTCTTGGCTTGTCTTGCCGAACGTGATCGAAATGCATGCCGGGAAGGTTCTGTTACACCTCGTGCGCAGGTAAACATGGAGGATGATGGAAGAAAAATTTTATAAGTCTAAAAGCAGTTCTCCTTTTCCAAACTTTGAAGCTAGCAACGCTTGGCAAATGGGCCACAACTCACGACAGGGTTTTATTCTTGGGCAAGAACTGCTCTTGGACTTTGCTGCCTGGATCGACCTGACTTCGAACGCTGATAACTGACTTGCCGCTGATATCAGTTGCGTTGGAAGTTACAGAACACGTTTTTCTTCTTTAAAACGTGCTGGTGACTTACGGGTTTATCAAGGCTTTATGATGCCTATCAACCACCAGGCAGGCTACAAGGTACTTAAAAACAATACTTAAGATATTAGTCGAAAGAGCTGTACTGCATCATGCATCACTTCTCTTTGCTTTGACACTCGATCGAAATTCACGTGTTGTCTCACGTCACAATAACCTGTATAAAAAAATCTCTCCAGATTCCCGCTGTATATGCATTTTTTTTTAAAATAGATTTCTTCATTTTTGGAAAAAGAAAAGGAACAGAGCGAAAAAAAAAAATTTGAGCGACCTCGTATCGAACCGGCATCACAGCAAAAGAAATTCGAATCTGGCCGTTCAGCGCCTCATCCGCTTGTGCTAACGAAGCAGTAGTAAGAGCTGAAGGTATTATAGTGAGTTAATCGCTTAGCGAAACAAAAGGTTTCTTTTGTTTTCCATTCAACAAAAGGTCCCCAGAGGATGCCCTTGGAAAAATGTGTTTTTTTGCATACGTAATATCTCAAAAAGGAAGCAAACTTCAGGGAAAAAACATGCAGAACATTGTTTGACACACGGAAACAAAACTGCATGCGAAATTTGGAGCGTTTTTGACAAAGTTCACTTTTCAGTAAAAAACCTAATGCCCTTTTTCCACCGAAGCCTTTAATCATTGTATACTAAACTATTTCTAACCTTCTGATTGGTTTACTGAGTCTTGCTTAGCAGCTATTTACATATGCACTTTTGTGTAAACTCATGTGGAAAAATGAGAGAGGCAAGTGTTGACTGGGTAAAGCTGTTTGTTGCATAGTTACAAGCCTTTTGAGAACTGTATATTAGTTGAGAATAATTTGGAGCTTAATAGCCAGATTTTCCTGTCTTTTCATTCCATCATTCATTTAGATCAAACTGAAATGTCTTCATTGCCTCATCATTTGAAAAATTTAATAAAGGAATAGTTACATGTATTCAAGAGGCCCTTGATGGATGGAGGATTATACTTTTAACAAATTTTGATCTTTAATTGTTTGTTATTTATCACCTTGTATTGAGCATGTGCTCATGGAATTTTATATAAATGAATTTGTTAAAATGTAGTATTAACCTTCCAAGTGTCTCTGTAGAAAAATTATCACAAAGGGCTCTAAAGTACAGTAAGTAATCTATTGTACTTTTAAGCCTCTGTCATGGTGATGTTCAATTTTTCATTTAAGAAAATCTGGCGTTTGGCAAACAAACAAACCAGATTAGTTCAGCTCATGGTGGTGCAAGTAGCAGAGGAGTGGATGGTAATAGTGCAACAGACTGGAATGCTAACTCATGTACACATACAGACAAGGAAGACAAAGCCTGGTGGATGGTTGACTTGGGAAAAGTGGAGCATGTTGCTGAAGTGTACATTGTCAACAGAAACTTTGCTGGAGTGAGATTGTCAAATTTTGAGATCAGAGTTGGTAGGTTACCATTTGTTACATCACCTGTTACATTAACATACATATGCACTTACACATTTAACAAAGTGCAAATAGTAGGGTTAGGTTTTGAGAATGTTGTTGCAAAGTGATACTTTGTCATTGCCCTCAGTGAAAGAAAATTATTATACTGATCAATGGCTTATAGTTTATTTCTATTTCACTTGATAAAAGGCAAAGTACTGAAGTATACTTGTACTTGTACATGAATGAAGTTATTATCTTTTAGGCACAATATCTGTTGATGGAGGTGTGACCAACCCTAAGTGTGGCAGTAATTACAGTGTTCCACAAGGGGAAGGTTTATCCTTCTTCTGTCATCCCTCTTTGTATGGAAGATATGTGACAATCAGAAGTTTACTGACGGATAATGTATTAACACTGTGTGAAGTTGAAGTGTATTCTGAAAGGAGAGGTACATAATTTGTTGATGCTTATGATAATAATCTGTAAGTTTGATACTGGTGGTCGTGATGATCGACGGTTATATAGAGTATGATACATGTAGATATAAATCTAGTTTAAAATAAAAATTCATTTTGCACAAAATTAAGAAGATACCAGTCTTGATCTTTTCTTATGGTTATACACTGTTGTTTATTTTGGTTTGAATTTAGGAAGGCCAATTATTATTGGTATAATATTATTTAAGCAAATGCACATTAAAGGCAAATTCTTTTTCAGCATGTCCAATGCAGGCCATTGGTGTGGCAAGCAAAGATGCATTCCCAGATACCTCTTTCTCTGCCTCATCAACAAGAAGTAGTGATGAAGCTTTTAAAGGGCGACTAAATGGAAGGCATGCATGGTCACCCAAATATAACAATAATTCCAATGACTACCTACAAATTGACCTGCTGTATGAATTTGTTATCTGTGCTGTTGCTACTCAAGGAAAGTCCACTGATAATCACTGGACAACAAAGTACAAGTTACAGTTATCATATGATGGTAGCAATTGGGTCATCTATCATGAAAACAATACTGACAAGGTTGGTTTGAGTTATGAACTCGGAGAAGTCTGCTAACATTAGTCTATAAAGTCCAGAAAATCCCTGTACACACTATACACATATAAAAATAATCACCCCTGAGAGTTTGGCTTTCAGGATATATCACAGGAATAATTGTACTTGTTCTGCTGTTTAGGTCATTTTTGCACCTTCCTCATGCTTTCTCATCAAATTCATGACATAAAAATTCAGAAACACATAATGATGTTCTTAGCACAAGAACACAAGTCTAACACTTTGATGTCAATGAAAAACAGGGAACTCTTTTTTTCAGATATCACATGATTTTCTTTTAAATTATTTTGTGATTTAGGTGCATAATCAGGTTAGTTGTTAGGCAAGTCTTCTTTGGGAGATCTCTATGACATTAATATTCCATGTGTGGACATAAACAAAGTTTAAGGTGATCAGAAAATAATAAGTATTTGCATCACCTTGCTTTTGCTGTGAATAGTCAAACCAAAACAGTTTTGTCTAGTGCAGATTAATTACCCTTGGGGTTTTGGCTTCCACCCGAATTCTTCTTTTCGTTTTTTGTCAAAAAGATATTTCTTCATATTGTCAGAAAAATTCCAATTTTGCAAAGTGGGTTTGAAGATAAATCACAAGTGAATTCTTGTACTTGATTACATTGTAGATGTATGTCCTTTTTCTGCCACAGAAGATTCTGCCTGCTGTAGACATAGACACAGACAGACATACACATACACTTACATGTAGACTGTTAGACATAGTTTATTTTACTTGTACATGTACAGCACACTTAGCTTTGGTAATGGAATTTGACTTGATAAGCTGACTTTACAGGATGTACCTGCCAGTTTACCGGTGCACCAAGAAAACAAAATAAAGTAAAAATGCATGTACAATGTCACAAGTTAGAAACAGTATGTACATTTAACTTGTCCTCCGTATGTGACATGTTTATCCGTCAATATTTAAGAGTCCATTAAAAGCGAGCTAGTAAAACATAAACTTGTCCTCAGTAGACAAGTAGACAGTTCACTATTTACCACAACAGACTGGGTGTCCCCTTGAGGTGATTCCTCAGAAATAATATAAGACATAGTAATTTTTGCAAGGACCACATACAGGAAAGCTACATGTAATGCAAAAGAAACTATGAGGTTCAAGGGTTTGACCTCTTTCAATGAGAAATGAAAGAGGTCAAACCCTTGAACCTCATGGTCCTAATAAGAAAGATGAAACTTAGCAAATTTCTTTTGATTGGCTTTCTATGTTTAGGTCATTTGTGCTATTTATAGCTGTTCATTACTACTTTTCAGGTTGTAACGTTTTCCCATATTTTTAAATTTTTAAATTTTTACGCTACTCTTTTCATTGCTACTTATTACTTAGCCCTGTCTATCAGTCTTTTGTTCTTATTTATCTTTTCACTAGTCATATCATATTTCTCATATTTTAGATTTGTAACGTTTAAAACTAGAGTCATTCTCTGTAACACTGTGAAGAAGGAAAGCCATGCCTTCCAAAATATTGGAAAATATATCCCTACACTGTGTAATCAGCATTGCTAATTTTCGTCTATTAGTAAAATATAAACTTGTCCTCAGTTGATGAGTGGATAATTCACCATGTACCACATCAGACTGACTGTCCCCTTGAGGTGATTCTTCAGAAATAAAACCAGTTGACCGATTTTTTTGAAACTGTCTCTGAATGTTCCCTACCAAACACTGTTTCAAAAATACAATTAAAAAGGTAGGTTACCATACTCCCTTAAGAGGTATGATGGGCCAATCTCAGTTGGCCCCTTTATGCCTAATCTTTTGCATTATTTTCTCAATCCAGGTTACAATGTACATTAAATTTTTGTGTAGCTGAAAGTAAAGGTTACTATAATAATACTCTGAAAAAATTCTTGCAAGGTTGAAAGTCTTGGGCACTTAATTGGAAGAATGTAATCTTTAATGTATGCAAATATCACACAATTCTAAATGACATCACTGACTCAAAATGTTCCTTGAATCATTGTCATTTGCATCCTCGGGTAACGGTGAGTGCACTCTTTTAGCTTTTACATCTCGTTTTCCTCCCAAACAATTTTTTCTTAATTTTTTAAATTAAAGCAGCTACATGTAATTGGTGTACCAAAATAATTATGCAATAACAATTAAAGGTCACCATGCTTGTTTAAGAGAAAACAAGCATTTTCCTCACTGTTGGGCTTAGCTTGGGGAATCCTCTTATACAGTGTATTATGTACCTACACGCACTCGTGTATGTGCTAATGACTCGAAAAGCGTGTGCAGTAAGGATAAGCAATGCAATACTGAGGAATCACCTTAATAAAAAGTAAGGTAAAGACTAGTCTGCATACGAGCCAAGTGGCCCTTCAGGCGGGATCTTATCCCGGTTTCCTTAGCATGAGTATTTCTACTCCTGCTGGATGGGATGCTAGTCCATCACAGGGTTATCCCCCAGCATTAAATTCACCAGTACCCATTTATACACTTGGGTGGAGAGAGGCACTGTGAGAGTAAAGTGTCTTGCTCAAGAACACAACACAATGTCCGCGGTCAGGGCTTGAACCTGGACCGCTCGATCCTGAGACGAGCGCACTAACCATGAGGCCACTGCGCCTCCCAAAAAGTACCAGTGCAAATTAATCATTAATTTGTGTGGTACATGTACAGGGCTTGAAAAATATTTGAATTTTACCTTGCCCATTGGGCAAGTAACCCTCAAGTTTTGCTTGCCCTGGGCACTTCCCCGCTTGCTCAAGTTTTCAAACTCATTAATAATTCAAGAACACAAGAATGGAAGACAAACTACAGGCACACTCATCTTGACAGTAGTCCGCTTAGTGCTGATCACTTTCATGTTTACTTACTTCCTAGGTCCTGTATTACAGACTGGATATCTTCGTTATGATACAGTCTTGAGTCAATTTGTTCAATTTGTCGAAGATCGTGGTCAACTCCTTGAATGTTCACCTGCGAAATCATTGTGAAGAGAAGCGCGAGAAATTTATAACATGCATAATTAACAACAAATTGCCTTCCGACTTCAGTTTTGACACATGCAGGCACAGTGTCGAATTTTGACAAGCTGGCGAGAGCATATTTTTTTCATTTGGGTGAAGGAAAATAGTTTCAGTCGAAGGAAAACGTCTTTGTTTGGAAGTACCGTGGAACCACAATATAACGATATAACAGTATCAGTACACAGATACAATTTAAACAAAACATTGAATTTAATACAATAACATTACAGTAATTGGGTACAGTAATATGTAATGTTTCTGTCAACAGCTTTCAGTTTATGATGCCTCTTTATCCTCCTTGTCATTTAACAGTTCTTTCAGTTTTTAGTATTTTTGACTCCTTCTTGTGACAAAACGTATTCGTCGCCGGGATTTCAAGGCCTATGCCTTTGTTCCTGCGTTTTCCTGTAACTTGAACGGAAATCTGCCCTCCATGTTTCAAAAATAAATGAAAGATTTGCGACATTAGTGTCAGTGGCACGTGGCTGACGATGACTTGCTTGCGCTTTCTTTTGCCCTCCATTCCTTTTATGGCAACAGTATGAGTATCATGAGGATGTTTCCCTTTTACGATTCATACCACAGACTTTGCTGGGTAAACTTTGATAATGTCTAATGCTTTGCAATTTGTTTTAGGACATTGCTGTGTGCTTTGAAACGCTACCTTTGGGCGTCATTTGATACTCATTACAAGTTAAATTAAACAATATGTAGTACAAAAAATTACATGTTAATTTTACCCCGATATAACGACATTTTCGGTTATTTTACGGCAATATCGTTATGTTGTGAGTCTCGATATAACGATACCTCGATATAATGATCTAATTCCACTGCTCCCTTGGCATATCGTTTATATCGGGGTTTCACTGTAACACTATTCTAAGTCATCTGCCAGGAACTCTGAATGTGTTTTAATGACATGGTATTTTGATCCATTTCTTTTCAATGATATATAACACTTTTCATTTCGCGCAACGGCGCCCAACTTGCATGTTTCGCCAAAAACAGAGATTTACCTGGATATTAGCATCAAAAAATGCTGGCTTCGTTTTCACAGCAGAAATATGCCACTTGCCAGTTTTTCGCATACAATTTCTACAGTTTTATTTAATTAATCATTGTTGAGTTAAGTTTTGAACAGAGAAACTGAAAAATGCTTGCAGAAAATTGCTTAATTAAGAAATAATACACAGCGTCTTCATTCCCAACGCAGCTATTTTTATTCTGGAAAGAAATTTGATCCAGGCAGATTTTGATCACGTGTTAGGCAACCCACTTCTGATCTGAGCCATGAGCGCACGTTACAATCAACAAAACATAAAAGCTTACCTTTTCTTCTCGAAAATCGTTATCAAAAATTTAGTCGGCGCACAGCTTGCCTGGGTCCTTGCCCATCGGGCAAGGAAGGAGAGATAGTTACTTGCCTGACAGGAAAATCAACTTGTCCCGGATGACCGGACGGGGGTTTTTTTCAAGCCCTGATGTAGTTAAATTATTTACAGTCAGAGTTGAGGGTCAGGCTTGACTCTAATTGACTAGCAAGGTGGTTAGAATCTTGCACTTGTATATTCTTTGAGACTGTGTTGTACTATGTCATTTCGGTCCAGATTACCATTGAAGACCTGAATATGAGTCGATAACATAAAACACACAAATAACAATTATCAGAGACAACAATGCAAAAAGCAAGGTTTACTCAGACTACATAATATGTAATAAGGTTTACCGAAATACGATTAAAACATTGATTATTAATTATAATGATCACGACATGGAATACACAAACGAAGTTTATCATTTCCATTTCACAACATTGTACTACTAAATGCCTAGTTGAAATGTATCTGTACCCTAGTGTCAGAGGTTTTCTTTTTTCACTTTCTCATTCAATTGTACTCTGTGAAGCGGTAAACACAAATATTGAGGTGATGAGCGAGAAAACTTTCTACTACAAGTTGGCACGATTCTAACCACCTTGCTAGTCAATTAGAGTCAAGCCTGACCCTCAACTCTGACTGTAAATAATTTAACTACATCAGGGCTTGAAAAAACCCCCGTCCGGTCATCCGGGACAAGTTGATTTTCCTGTCAGGCAAGTAACTATCTCTCCTTCCTTGCCCGATGGGCAAGGACCCAGGCAAGCTGTGCGCCGACTAAATTTTTGATAACGATTTTCGAGAAGAAAAGGTAAGCTTTTATGTTTTGTTGATTGTAACGTGCGCTCATGGCTCAGATCAGAAGTGGTTGCCTAACACGTGATCAAAATCTGCCTGGATCAAATTTCTTTCCAGAATAAAAATAGCTGCGTTGGGAATGAAGACGCTGTGTATTATTTCTTAATTAAGCAATTTTCTGCAAGCATTTTTTCAGTTTCTCTGTTCAAAACTTAACTCAACAATGATTAATTAAATAAAACTGTAGAAATTGTATGCGAAAAACTGGCAAGTGGCATATTTCTGCTGTGAAAACGAAGCCAGCATTTTTTGATGCTAATATCCAGGTAAATCTCTGTTTTTGGCGAAACATGCAAGTTGGGCGCCGTTGCGCGAAATGAAAAGTGTTATATATCATTGAAAAGAAATGGATCAAAATACCATGTCATTAAAACACATTCAGAGTTCCTGGCAGATGACTTAGAATAGTGTTACAGTGAAACCCCGATATAACGATATGCCAAGGGAGCAGTGGAATTAGATCATTATATCGAGGTATCGTTATATCGAGACTCACAACATAACGATATTGCCGTAAAATAACCGAAAATGTCGTTATATCGGGGTAAAATTAACATGTAATTTTTTGTACTACATATTGTTTAATTTAACTTGTAATGAGTATCAAATGACGCCCAAAGGTAGCGTTTCAAAGCACACAGCAATGTCCTAAAACAAATTGCAAAGCATTAGACATTATCAAAGTTTACCCAGGCAAAGTCTGTGGTATGAATCGTAAAAGGGAAACAATCCTCATGATACTCATACTGTTGCCATAAAAGGAATGGAGGGCAAAAGAAAGCGCAAGCAAGTCATCGTCAGCCACGTGCCACTGACACTAATGTCGCAAATCTTTCATTTATTTTTGAAACATGGAGGGCAGATTTCCGTTCAAGTTACAGGAAAACGCAGGAACAAAGGCATAGGCCTTGAAATCCCGGCGACGAATACGTTTTGTCACAAGAAGGAGTCAAAAATACTAAAACTGAAAGAACTGTTAAATGACAAGGAGGATAAAGAGGCATCATAAACTGAAAGCTGTTGACAGAAACATTACATATTACTGTACCCAATTACTGTAATGTTATTGTATTAAATTCAATGTTTTGTTTAAATTGTATCTGTGTACTGATACTGTTATATCGTTATATTGTGGTTCCACGGTACTTCCAAACAAAGACGTTTTCCTTCGACTGAAACTATTTTCCTTCACCCAAATGAAAAAAATATGCTCTCGCCAGCTTGTCAAAATTCGACACTGTGCCTGCATGTGTCAAAACTGAAGTCGGAAGGCAATTTGTTGTTAATTATGCATGTTATAAATTTCTCGCGCTTCTCTTCACAATGATTTCGCAGGTGAACATTCAAGGAGTTGACCACGATCTTCGACAAATTGAACAAATTGACTCAAGACTGTATCATAACGAAGATATCCAGTCTGTAATACAGGACCTAGGAAGTAAGTAAACATGAAAGTGATCAGCACTAAGCGGACTACTGTCAAGATGAGTGTGCCTGTAGTTTGTCTTCCATTCTTGTGTTCTTGAATTATTAATGAGTTTGAAAACTTGAGCAAGCGGGGAAGTGCCCAGGGCAAGCAAAACTTGAGGGTTACTTGCCCAATGGGCAAGGTAAAATTCAAATATTTTTCAAGCCCTGTACATGTACCACACAAATTAATGATTAATTTGCACTGGTACTTTTTGGGAGGCGCAGTGGCCTCATGGTTAGTGCGCTCGTCTCAGGATCGAGCGGTCCAGGTTCAAGCCCTGACCGCGGACATTGTGTTGTGTTCTTGAGCAAGACACTTTACTCTCACAGTGCCTCTCTCCACCCAAGTGTATAAATGGGTACTGGTGAATTTAATGCTGGGGGATAACCCTGTGATGGACTAGCATCCCATCCAGCAGGAGTAGAAATACTCATGCTAAGGAAACCGGGATAAGATCCCGCCTGAAGGGCCACTTGGCTCGTATGCAGACTAGTCTTTACCTTACTTTTTATTAGGTGATTCCTCAGTATTGCATTGCTTATCCTTACTGCACACGCTTTTCGAGTCATTAGCACATACACGAGTGCGTGTAGGTACATAATACACTGTATAAGAGGATTCCCCAAGCTAAGCCCAACAGTGAGGAAAATGCTTGTTTTCTCTTAAACAAGCATGGTGACCTTTAATTGTTATTGCATAATTATTTTGGTACACCAATTACATGTAGCTGCTTTAATTTAAAAAATTAAGAAAAAATTGTTTGGGAGGAAAACGAGATGTAAAAGCTAAAAGAGTGCACTCACCGTTACCCGAGGATGCAAATGACAATGATTCAAGGAACATTTTGAGTCAGTGATGTCATTTAGAATTGTGTGATATTTGCATACATTAAAGATTACATTCTTCCAATTAAGTGCCCAAGACTTTCAACCTTGCAAGAATTTTTTCAGAGTATTATTATAGTAACCTTTACTTTCAGCTACACAAAAATTTAATGTACATTGTAACCTGGATTGAGAAAATAATGCAAAAGATTAGGCATAAAGGGGCCAACTGAGATTGGCCCATCATACCTCTTAAGGGAGTATGGTAACCTACCTTTTTAATTGTATTTTTTGAAACAGTGTTTGGTAGGGAACATTCAGAGACAGTTTCAAAAAAATCGGTCAACTGGTTTTATTTCTGAAGAATCACCTCAAGGGGACAGTCAGTCTGATGTGGTACATGGTGAATTATCCACTCATCAACTGAGGACAAGTTTATATTTTACTAATAGACGAAAATTAGCAATGCTGATTACACAGTGTAGGGATATATTTTCCAATATTTTGGAAGGCATGGCTTTCCTTCTTCACAGTGTTACAGAGAATGACTCTAGTTTTAAACGTTACAAATCTAAAATATGAGAAATATGATATGACTAGTGAAAAGATAAATAAGAACAAAAGACTGATAGACAGGGCTAAGTAATAAGTAGCAATGAAAAGAGTAGCGTAAAAATTTAAAAATTTAAAAATATGGGAAAACGTTACAACCTGAAAAGTAGTAATGAACAGCTATAAATAGCACAAATGACCTAAACATAGAAAGCCAATCAAAAGAAATTTGCTAAGTTTCATCTTTCTTATTAGGACCATGAGGTTCAAGGGTTTGACCTCTTTCATTTCTCATTGAAAGAGGTCAAACCCTTGAACCTCATAGTTTCTTTTGCATTACATGTAGCTTTCCTGTATGTGGTCCTTGCAAAAATTACTATGTCTTATATTATTTCTGAGGAATCACCTCAAGGGGACACCCAGTCTGTTGTGGTAAATAGTGAACTGTCTACTTGTCTACTGAGGACAAGTTTATGTTTTACTAGCTCGCTTTTAATGGACTCTTAAATATTGACGGATAAACATGTCACATACGGAGGACAAGTTAAATGTACATACTGTTTCTAACTTGTGACATTGTACATGCATTTTTACTTTATTTTGTTTTCTTGGTGCACCGGTAAACTGGCAGGTACATCCTGTAAAGTCAGCTTATCAAGTCAAATTCCATTACCAAAGCTAAGTGTGCTGTACATGTACAAGTAAAATAAACTATGTCTAACAGTCTACATGTAAGTGTATGTGTATGTCTGTCTGTGTCTATGTCTACAGCAGGCAGAATCTTCTGTGGCAGAAAAAGGACATACATCTACAATGTAATCAAGTACAAGAATTCACTTGTGATTTATCTTCAAACCCACTTTGCAAAATTGGAATTTTTCTGACAATATGAAGAAATATCTTTTTGACAAAAAACGAAAAGAAGAATTCGGGTGGAAGCCAAAACCCCAAGGGTAATTAATCTGCACTAGACAAAACTGTTTTGGTTTGACTATTCACAGCAAAAGCAAGGTGATGCAAATACTTATTATTTTCTGATCACCTTAAACTTTGTTTATGTCCACACATGGAATATTAATGTCATAGAGATCTCCCAAAGAAGACTTGCCTAACAACTAACCTGATTATGCACCTAAATCACAAAATAATTTAAAAGAAAATCATGTGATATCTGAAAAAAAGAGTTCCCTGTTTTTCATTGACATCAAAGTGTTAGACTTGTGTTCTTGTGCTAAGAACATCATTATGTGTTTCTGAATTTTTATGTCATGAATTTGATGAGAAAGCATGAGGAAGGTGCAAAAATGACCTAAACAGCAGAACAAGTACAATTATTCCTGTGATATATCCTGAAAGCCAAACTCTCAGGGGTGATTATTTTTTATATGTGTATAGTGTGTACAGGGATTTTCTGGACTTTATAGACTAATGTTAGCAGACTTCTCCGAGTTCATAACTCAAACCAACCTTGTCAGTATTGTTTTCATGATAGATGACCCAATTGCTACCATCATATGATAACTGTAACTTGTACTTTGTTGTCCAGTGATTATCAGTGGACTTTCCTTGAGTAGCAACAGCACAGATAACAAATTCATACAGCAGGTCAATTTGTAGGTAGTCATTGGAATTATTGTTATATTTGGGTGACCATGCATGCCTTCCATTTAGTCGCCCTTAAAAGCTTCATCACTACTTCTTGTTGATGAGGCAGAGAAAGAGGTATCTGGGAATGCATCTTTGCTTGCCACACCAATGGCCTGCATTGGACATGCTGAAAAAGAATTTGCCTTTAATGTGCATTTGCTTAAATAATATTATACCAATAATAATTGGCCTTCCTAAATTCAAACCAAAATAAACAACAGTGTATAACCATAAGAAAAGATCAAGACTGGTATCTTCTTAATTTTGTGCAAAATGAATTTTTATTTTAAACTAGATTTATATCTACATGTATCATACTCTATATAACCGTCGATCATCACGACCACCAGTATCAAACTTACAGATTATTATCATAAGCATCAACAAATTATGTACCTCTCCTTTCAGAATACACTTCAACTTCACACAGTGTTAATACATTATCCGTCAGTAAACTTCTGATTGTCACATATCTTCCATACAAAGAGGGATGACAGAAGAAGGATAAACCTTCCCCTTGTGGAACACTGTAATTACTGCCACACTTAGGGTTGGTCACACCTCCATCAACAGATATTGTGCCTAAAAGATAATAACTTCATTCATGTACAAGTACAAGTATACTTCAGTACTTTGCCTTTTATCAAGTGAAATAGAAATAAACTATAAGCCATTGATCAGTATAATAATTTTCTTTCACTGAGGGCAATGACAAAGTATCACTTTGCAACAACATTCTCAAAACCTAACCCTACTATTTGCACTTTGTTAAATGTGTAAGTGCATATGTATGTTAATGTAACAGGTGATGTAACAAATGGTAACCTACCAACTCTGATCTCAAAATTTGACAATCTCACTCCAGCAAAGTTTCTGTTGACAATGTACACTTCAGCAACATGCTCCACTTTTCCCAAGTCAACCATCCACCAGGCTTTGTCTTCCTTGTCTGTATGTGTACATGAGTTAGCATTCCAGTCTGTTGCACTATTACCATCCACTCCTCTGCTACTTGCACCACCATGAGCTGAACTAATCTGGTTTGTTTGTTTGCCAAACGCCAGATTTTCTTAAATGAAAAATTGAACATCACCATGACAGAGGCTTAAAAGTACAATAGATTACTTACTGTACTTTAGAGCCCTTTGTGATAATTT
Source organism: Platygyra sinensis (assembly GCA_019787425.1). NCBI lineage: Eukaryota > Metazoa > Cnidaria > Anthozoa > Scleractinia > Merulinidae > Platygyra > Platygyra sinensis. The sequence goes on from JAHPZR010037746.1 coordinate 33,794, forward strand.
TTCTACAGAGACACTTGGAAGGTTAATACTACATTTTAACAAATTCATTTATATAAAATTCCATGAGCACATGCTCAATACAAGGTGATAAATAACAAACAATTAAAGATCAAAATTTGTTAAAAGTATAATCCTCCATCCATCAAGGGCCTCTTGAATACATGTAACTATTCCTTTATTAAATTTTTCAAATGATGAGGCAATGAAGACATTTCAGTTTGATCTAAATGAATGATGGAATGAAAAGACAGGAAAATCTGGCTATTAAGCTCCAAATTATTCTCAACTAATATACAGTTCTCAAAAGGCTTGTAACTATGCAACAAACAGCTTTACCCAGTCAACACTTGCCTCTCTCATTTTTCCACATGAGTTTACACAAAAGTGCATATGTAAATAGCTGCTAAGCAAGACTCAGTAAACCAATCAGAAGGTTAGAAATAGTTTAGTATACAATGATTAAAGGCTTCGGTGGAAAAAGGGCATTAGGTTTTTTACTGAAAAGTGAACTTTGTCAAAAACGCTCCAAATTTCGCATGCAGTTTTGTTTCCGTGTGTCAAACAATGTTCTGCATGTTTTTTCCCTGAAGTTTGCTTCCTTTTTGAGATATTACGTATGCAAAAAAACACATTTTTCCAAGGGCATCCTCTGGGGACCTTTTGTTGAATGGAAAACAAAAGAAACCTTTTGTTTCGCTAAGCGATTAACTCACTATAATACCTTCAGCTCTTACTACTGCTTCGTTAGCACAAGCGGATGAGGCGCTGAACGGCCAGATTCGAATTTCTTTTGCTGTGATGCCGGTTCGATACGAGGTCGCTCAAATTTTTTTTTTTCGCTCTGTTCCTTTTCTTTTTCCAAAAATGAAGAAATCTATTTTAAAAAAAAATGCATATACAGCGGGAATCTGGAGAGATTTTTTTATACAGGTTATTGTGACGTGAGACAACACGTGAATTTCGATCGAGTGTCAAAGCAAAGAGAAGTGATGCATGATGCAGTACAGCTCTTTCGACTAATATCTTAAGTATTGTTTTTAAGTACCTTGTAGCCTGCCTGGTGGTTGATAGGCATCATAAAGCCTTGATAAACCCGTAAGTCACCAGCACGTTTTAAAGAAGAAAAACGTGTTCTGTAACTTCCAACGCAACTGATATCAGCGGCAAGTCAGTTATCAGCGTTCGAAGTCAGGTCGATCCAGGCAGCAAAGTCCAAGAGCAGTTCTTGCCCAAGAATAAAACCCTGTCGTGAGTTGTGGCCCATTTGCCAAGCGTTGCTAGCTTCAAAGTTTGGAAAAGGAGAACTGCTTTTAGACTTATAAAATTTTTCTTCCATCATCCTCCATGTTTACCTGCGCACGAGGTGTAACAGAACCTTCCCGGCATGCATTTCGATCACGTTCGGCAAGACAAGCCAAGACAAGACAAGACAAGACAAGACAAGACAAGACTCCGTAAATCACAATAATATTTAACTAATTACAGAGCGTGTTTTTTTTCCTTTTTTATTCCAACATAATAATGGCCAACAAGAAGCGATCGATTGATTCAAACATAGATCTTTGATCCAGGTTGCGTTTACTTCAAGTTGGCATGATTTGTAGTGTTTTAAACTTCTGGGATCAGGGGCCATGCAGATGTAAGGAAAGAGACCTGTACATTGCACAGAAGGGTTAATCTGTTAATCTGTCAGCCCTACATTTTTAAGCTTATACGTTGCAGGCAGTTAAAATGAAATAGAGACCCTTGCTGTGACACTTTAAAGTGAAATCAACATTTTAACCTATTTAGGCCCGAAATCGCCGTTTTCGAGTTTACGTGCTGGGTGAAATGAACAGCTTGCTGGATTTAAAGTGAAATCAACATCCTTGCCATCATGCCTTAACATGAAATCGCGTAAAGTGAACATTTGGCTGTAATTTGAGTGAAATTAACGTCTTTGCGGTCGCGTGATAGCGTGAAATCACAATTTTAACGGTTTTAAAAACCTGAAATCAACATTTTTTAAGGTTACATCTTGATTGTTCTCCTTGGCCTAACACTGCACTAACCCTAACACGTCCTGACCTTAACTCTAACGTTATCCGAAGCGCTAACCCTAACAATGAAGCGCTAGCGCTAACCCTAGGCAATAACCCTCACCCTTCAACGCTACTGAACCCTAGTTTGAACCCTACTGAACCCTAGTTTCAAGCGGTTACACTAAACGTTAACTCTAAGCCTAACCTTGTTCCGTAACCCTAGTTTCAAGCGGTAGCCCTAAGCGTTAACTCTGAGACTAACCTTGTTTCGTAACCCTAGTTTCAAGCGGTAACCCTAGTTTTAAGCGGTAACCCTAGTTTCAAGCTGTAGCCCTAAGCGTTAACTCTAAGCCTAACCTTGTTCCGTAACCCTAGTTTCAAGCGGTAACCCCAGTGTTCTCCTTATCAGGCGGTAACAGGTAAAACTTACCGCCTTAAACACTACTCTTTACCACCTAGAACTGCTTGGAAATCTTGAAAGTATCACAAGAAATATCCCTTCTTTACCGGTCTGAAAATTTATCGTACCTGCTGTGTTGGAAACTAGGGAGAACACTGAACCCTATTTCAAGCGGTAACCCTATTTCAAGCGGTAACCCTAGTTTCAAGCGGTAGCCCTAAGCGTTAACTCTAAGCCTAACCTTGTTCCGTAACCCTAGTTTCAAGCAGTAACCCTATTTCAAGAGGTAACCCTAGTTTCAAGCAGTAGCCCTAAGCGTTAACTCAAAGCCTAACCTTGTTCCATAACCCTAACCCTTCAATGCTAGCCCTAGTTTCGAGCGGTAACCCTAACCCTAAGTAAAATCCTAAGGGTTTCAGTTCTTGCAGTGGCGTGATAATGTGAAATCAAAATTTCAAGTCTCTGTAAATGACCTGATATCAACATTGTCTAGCTTGCGCATTGCGTGAAATTAACATTTGGCTGTAATTTGAGTGAAATCAACGTCTTTGCGGTCGCACGTTAACGTGAAATAAAGGTTTTAATGGTTTTAACCTGACATCAACATTTTGTGAGGTTACACGTTGCAAAAGATCAATATTTTGCTGGATTTTAAGTGAAATTACCGTCTTTGCGGTCACGTGCTGACGTGACAACAAATACAGGGTTTTTTGCATACGTAATATCTCGAAAATGAAACAAACTTCAGCAAAAAAACATGCAGAACATTGTCTAACGCACCTAAACAAAACTGCATGCGAAATTTGGAGCGTTTTTGATAAATTTCATTTTTGAGTAAAAAACCTAACGCCCTTTTTCCACCGAAGCCTTCAATTATATTGATGGACTACATTGTACCTTATTGGTACTAATTTTCGTGGACAGTTACTTTCGCAAAAAAAAGGTTGGCATATTTTGCGCGTCTTTATTTTCGAGATTTGGGTCAACATCATTTTCTTAGGGAATAAATTTTTGTGAAAATGACAAAAGAAAACATTTTATTTGGAGATTTTATTATTATTTTACACTTCTTATTGCTGCAAATCATCAACTCATAACAATAACCAAACTATAGAAACCGCATCATGTACCATACCTATGGTACAATGGAACACAATGTATAGCATGCTTAGCGTTGATTACAATTGTATAATACATATTAACATTGTAGTGGTGAAGTAGACTAGAGCTATGTGCACCATTGGCAAAAAGTTCTTGGGACTCAGAGGAGGGATTGTTTGGGCTAAAGCCTTCCACAAGAGCCACAGAAGATCTCCTGCAGTGCAAGGAGGATTGGAAATTCCTGTACAAGTTACAGCTGAGATGGATCTTACCGAAAGGAACAAGGATATACTTAAAAAGTATAAACAGATTGTCATTTTAAATAATTGCAAAGCACCAGGATAGATGGCTATCTCAATGATTGTACAAAAGTGGCGCTGGAAGGAGTCTTAGAGATGACCATAGCGTTACAGATAAAGAGGTTCAAAGCAACACAGATAGTAAAATTTGACTGTTAAATTGTTGTTTGTCACCTGTAGGCAATTGCCATAGATCTTTTACACATTTGTAGATATGTGTTTCTTTATTAAATTGATACAAGAAATATTGGAGGGTATTAAATTTCGCGGGAATTTTTTTTGTGTCGCTTCAAGTTCGCGGTTTTTTTAAATCGAGAAAATTGCGAAATTAAAGTGACGTGAAAATTAGTACCAATAAGGTATAAGTTTCTGAGTGATAAAGGATGTTGAGATGATCTTATCATTCTGGTAATCTGGTCAAAGATGAAAAGGAGAGTTTTGATTGGTTCCTAAAATTTTGCAATCTTGGACTGTTAAAAATCAGTTGTAAGAATTTGTTTTTGTTAAAATACACCAAAGGAAACAGTAGGGAAACACTAGTTGTGATTCTTTTTTTGCAAGTTTATAGACTACATTTGTAAGCCAAAGGTGAAAAAGAACCCAAACAAAATAATTTTTCCCTAACACAGACCTTCCTCTAGTTCAATGACAATTATAATAATAATCTGTTAATCACATTTACTATCTATGTTGAGTTACCTCGTGAGTAGATTTCCACCTCACATAGCTGAAGAGCTTGACTCTTTGTAGTCTTAATACCAACATATCTACCAGTCTTCAATGGATTAGTGAAACATACAGCTGATGCTTTGAACTTAATAAAAGTGTACTTTCCCTCGCACTTAGCGTTGGTTGTCACATCTGTGGACCTACCTATCATTGAAATATCATAATATAAATTAATTTTCATCTTTCAGAGCTTTGAGAGCTCTCTATTCAAACCTCAGCAAAAAAGCAGTTGTTCAAATTTCATGTCTCCATAAACAAGCAGCCTATGCCCCGTGTTTCTGAAACCATGTTTTTGGGTGTTTTTGTAGACGACAGTCTGAGCTGAAAATCCCACATATCTCTATTAGCTAGTAAATTATCTAAATCCATAGGTATAATACATAAATCTAGGTTTTTTTCTCTCAACTCATTCTCTTGGAACTTTGTACAATTCAATGATACTTCCATACTTATGCTATTGCAATCTACAATGAGCGACAAAAGTGTTGATACACTTGGCACTAAAATTCGATTTTTCTGCGTCTTGGAAACATTCCCCCCCTTTCCCCCACAACAATGTTGAGTTTTCTATTTCTTCGATTGCACAGACCACAACGCCTACACAACATTGAATTGGGGGGCCGGGGGTATCAGAGATTTAACGCTAGATGCAAATAAAATAGAACTAATGTTTAAGAATCGAAAATCGTCTTTTCCTAAAAGTGTCTCAACTGCTTTTGTCGCCCATTGTCTGGAGGCTATTTATGCAAATTGTAGCGATTTCCTTTATATATCTAAGCTATAGCAACAAAAGCGACCAAATGCGTGGTTCAGAGTGATTCCTGACTAAAGAAAAAGTGGGAAGTGTTTTTTTCTCACCGAAATTCCGATACAAAGACAAAACCTGGTGTATCTCGTTAATAAATGGACCCATATTTAGCCCTCAGGGTGGTGTTTATCGCCACTTTTTCTCTTTTAAAGCGTTCAAAGAGTGTCTACCTCACTTTCATTCAACGCAATTCTCACTATGACATGATGGCTACAAGTGTTTCACTTTTCAGTTGTCATATTATGACTAAAAATCAGAAATTGCATCGTTCTTTGGCAAAAATCCCTCTATGTCTAACCTTAATACAATACTTTACCATTACAGATGACCTCATAATGACGTCACAGCAACATGTATATATATTATTTTGATAACGGCATTGCACTGAGCACATCAAATTTTATATCAACCGATGGTTTTAGTGCTTTTACACTTTTACTGGGCGAGTTTCCAACGGTTTCTCATTGGTAAACCTTTTGCATTGAAAAGTTAATTAATTTATTCTATATTTAACGCTTCACCATTGATAAAACATTGAGAAGTCTTGACATGAAGTACAAAAGCGTGATAAAACAAGTGATCTTATGTAATTTTGTCCGCTCAACACAATGCTGTTAACGGAATGCTTCTAACACGCAAGTATGATGTAAAAATGGTGCCATTACTCATGGTCAGCTGTCGCTAAACCAATAAAAACGTGCCTTCAGAGCCCAAAAGTTAGTTTTATAACATAGTGTCTCGTTTTAATTCCTATTCTACAAAGTTTTTGTTTCTTTTTTCCAGTTCAGCTTGGAAAAACGATTACATAATGCAGACAAATGTAGTTTTTTCACTGGTAACCACGATTAA
>JAHPZR010037746.1:45000-55345 GCA_019787425.1 Platygyra sinensis
AGTATGTCACATCTGTTCGCAAAACTCCAGCTTTTCACATAGAGATAATGATTTCAGCAACAGAGAACTATTATCACAGGCACCACAGAACGCACTCCTAATCTTTGATTACTGCTAGTAATAATAATAATATTATTATTATTATTGTTATTATTATTATTATTATTATTGTTATTATTATTATTATTATTATTATTATTATTATTATTATTATTATTATTATTGTTATTAAAGTCTGTGTTTTGGTATGGGGAACGTGTTACTACAACATCTGAAAATATCCACTTTTAAAAAGCAAATTCTTTCTAATAATTTTGTACAGGTTGGAAAGTTTAACACATTGACACCTCGAACTTTTTGGCAAAATTCACTTTTTTGAACATTTTCAGCCTGGATATGAGCCAAATTCAGCTCCAATCTACACAAAAAGGCATTTAAATACAACATGACAGCATGCATGCCTTCCTTTCCACTAGCATTGCTTTTGGACAATTATTTTGATCAGGTATGTGCAGAAATCAAAATTTCAAGATTTTTGACCCTCATCTTTAGGCTTTTCAGTTTTTTAAACTTCTTTGCCTTTCCCTTTTCTCCTTTTCTTATCTTTTTGCTGCAGTTGTTGACCCTCTTCTGAGCTTGCTTCCAGTTCAAGAATTTCCAAGAAAGCATCATCAACACAGAAAATTCTTACCACAGAGCAGCCAAGTGTAGTTAAGGGAAATTCTTCTCTGTTGTGAGTTTTTGACTCCAATTTCTGAGCATTTTTGTGCACATTTCAGGCTCAATTAACCCAATCACTGCAATTTAAGTGTCATTAGAAAGATCTTTTCCTCCTGCACAAATTGAATACAATCATTTGGGTCCAATATTATCAACATGTAATTCCCTGTAAGTGACGACCTCTGGTAAGTGACCACCTAGCCTTGACATTTTGGGTGGTCACTTAAGGGAGTTCAAACTGTAGGAAATGCAGTAAATGAGTTTAGAAAACAGTCCTAAGAAAATATGTTCACTGAGTGGCTAAGAACTGTGTTTCTATACCTCAAAGGAAACAGGCAACTAGCATGAGCTGTTGACATAATGATGGCAGGAGCAAAGAGAATTTACATTTTGATAATCAAAGTTAACAGAACGTTTTCTTTTTCACCGCAGTGTTTTCTAAAAGAAATAGAAAACATGTTCTCCATGTTTCTATTGAGTTATACAGCAACACTTGTGAAAGTTTGAGATACATGTACATGTGACTCAAAACAACTGTGGAAACACTCGCCTGCAGCTCGCGTTCCCATAGCATTTCTTACAATGCCATTGTTCTCCCAAATTTTCTACCTAACAAATAGATTCCATGTTGCCGTGCGACTGTTCAGTAATAGATCACAGGTGACATCAAAATGTGGTAAGAACAAAAAAGTGGCACACAAGGCGTAGCCGAGTGTGTCACTGATGTCCTTACCAAATTTTGACGTCTTTTGTGATCTATTACTGAACAGATGCACGGCAACATGGAATCTACTTGTTTTATACAATAATGAAACAAACTGCTGTCCTACACTTAAAGCTTTTGTTTAATTAAAAAATACTTGTACATAACGCAAAAGCCGGCATTTGCCCCGCCCGCTTTGCCCATTTTGACAAAGACGAACAAAAGCCATTTGATGTAATCTATGATCTATACAAAATGAAGCAATTTCATCGGTTACTACGCGTAGCGAAGAATTGTGATTGGTTCAGAAAAATCATGCCACTGTCAAACCTAATTTGAGTGTCGCTTCTCCTGAAATGAAAATTTTATACAGCGAAAGCAGATTTGAACTGCGAAATCTAGAAATCTTGAGGAAAGTGCTGGAAAAATCAAGTCAGTTTTTGTCATCGGAGCAGTCCTGTGGGCCAAAAAGCTTGGAAGTTGCCTTGAAAATTGCAGGAGTTGAAAAAATAACCTCGGAAAACTTGTGGTTGGGGTCAACCTAGAGGCCACTTGATTCAAGTTTTGAATGAAAGGAGGGTAAATGACAGTGGAGATTTTTGTCTTCTGTGGTTGGTGATTCTTACATCAATTCGATATTGTGTCGGAGACACATTTGAGTTGCGACACAGTTGGCCATAAGCTGTGGTTTGCTATACTTAGCTTGCTGCTGTGCCCTGAAACAGGAAAGGAACATTTGCTTCGGAAAGTAAGGTTATGTGTTTATTTCATATGATTTTAAGAAGTGATGTTTTGATGTTTCATTCCTGACATCAATCAGTGTGTCAACAGTTATTTTGACACTTCGAAAAGTTGAATTTTTGAAATAAATTAATCTCAGAAACATTTTGTTTATTGGGTTTGTTAAATTCAAATTAAAGCATGGTTCTTGGCTTACCAAGACCAATTTTGTGCATGGTTTAGTCTCGCTCGACTGCCATTTGAGACCGCTTAAAAATTTTTTCTGGATCATTTTCTAAAAGATATGGTTTTATCTTTCTTCTTCCTGCTTCTTGAACCTGTTCAATGCCTCGGTAAGACTTTTTTGTACTTTTTCTTTTGCCCAGTCACGTAAATTATTATCTTAATTCTCAAAACTTTCCACCATTTTAAAACAGCAGAGGGAAAAAAATTGTAATGATGACGTCAATTGTGCATCTGTCCGCTAATAGATCATAGGCGAGAACCAATCAAAATGCAAGAATAACTTGGGTTACTATATAAAACTTGATAGAAACATGTTTTCTATTTCTAAGTAATATAATGATGACATCCCCTACATGTATATACAGTATATGCTGTTAACAGTGTTCACATTAATAATATAAGAACTATGTTACAGCTGATCTCTAATTTTACTTCTTTAGTATCACCCCACATGTTTATTAAAATACAACTGTACACTCACCTAATGTTATTTCATAGTCTTTACTAGTATCTGTTGGATCACCTGGACTAAATCTGTTGACTATGTATATTTGAGAGACTGGCATGTGATCTGAACCCAGGTCCACTCGCCACCAGCTGGGGTTGTTTGTGTTTGTCTGAGAACAGTGTTTGTTATTCATATTAGTATCGGGATTTCCATCCACTGCTCTTCCTGATGTAGCATTACCAATCAAGGCATTTCTGAATGTTGAAGACTGAGCTGTGGGCTTTCCAAGAGCAAGATTCTCTGTGTGTCAGTGAAGAAAAGAGTAGTTATTTAACTTTTAATAATTCCCTAATTTTCCTACATGTAAATATGATAAATAAGTGCATACAGAGATGCTTCTCATTGGGTAAATCCACTTAAGGGATTGGCCAAAATTGGCACATGCGTTTTGCATTTTGGTAGTTATACATGTAGGAGTGGTCAACTGACATGGAACTTTGTGGGTTTTACAATGCGAGTAGTTACCACTCGGGTCCCAAGGATGTCTACTGGAAGAATAAATGAACCGATGTCAACCATTTTAACTTTGAAACACTGTGGTAAGAGACCCTGAAAAATCCTGTCAAAGGTAGTTAACTTTAGTAGGGTTCTTACATAATTTCACAAATTTTTCAGTGATTAAAAATTCAAGACTATTTCTATACTTTCTTCAAACTATAACTTTTTTGTTTTCTTCCTGGCTTAAAGTTATGAGACAAATCCAACTCTTTACAAATTGTAAACTTGGTATACCCTTCATGTTAACACACATTAACCATAATGATTAAGGACAGTGCCTACTTTTGTTTGTACACACAAGTTCTGTGCATCACGCAAGGCATGTTTCAAGCACCGCACGTGTACTGGCCGGTTGATACTAACCCAATCAACTACACTACCAAGTACAGGACTAAGATAAAAGCACAGCTTTCCTACACTGTGACCAATTCAAGTTTAAAGAGCCTGTAACATTCTAAACCAGAAATACAAGAAAAGCAGCACATCACCCACCTCTAACTGTTAACGTCTTTGAGCTTTAAGTGCCCATATCATCAAAAAATTTTCTTATCTGATTCCATATATCACCCAATGAACTTCTGCAAAAGAAAAATGCAATTTGGATAGAATGCAATCTTTTTTAGAAGTTTTAAAAACATTCAAATTTGCCGCCAATCTTCCCCTGGTTTGGAATGAGTTGTGACTTAGATTAAGGAACACGTGACTTCAGGCTTGACTTATCCCGCTTGTTTTACGTCTTTAAATAAACTTACTAGTTCATACAAAATGCTGGAAAGGAGCATTTTGCATAGACTGCGGAGCTTATTTACAGAGGTAAAACAAGCGAGATAAGTCAAGCCTGAAGTCATGTGTTCCTTAATCTACGTCACAAATCTGAGCACGTTGATGATTTGATCAGTGGCACAGGTAGACCACAATAAAATAGGATTTTCAGGTTTTTGAAACTTCATAGAAAAATTGCTTTTTATCCAAATCGAAATTTTTTTTCGCCAAAGTTCATTGCATGGAATATAGGATCATATGGGAAAATAAAAATTTTGGCGATATGGGCACTTTAAAACAGCTGTTATCTGTTTAAAATTATAGTGAAATCTTACTGTACCTGTTGATGGTGTAATGCACGCACAAAATAAATGTGAGCTACCCGTACACTGTACTCAAATGACTTACTATACTGGGGAGGTGACACCAAAAAAATGTAACAGGTACCGTAAAAGTTCTCAGAAATGATCACTAATTTTAAAAACAAGTGGTTAACCCAATATTATTTTTATGTTATGAAATGGAAGTGGTAACCCTATTCAACATATCTCATTAGTCCCTCGTTGCAACCAAAATGTATTTAGGCCGTATTTTAGCTGAACAAGAGGAAGGCTGTCAGAGATGCTGAAAGTGTTGCAAGTTGCAATGATTTCGTCATTAAAGACTAGACTGTTTACAGTCCCCTCTTTTTCCCTGAGATCATAGATGTTGACTGCTGAGTTCGATGGGCAGCCATCTTGCTCTCTTCATGCCAACGAAATTGGGAAGAGTACAAAATGCCCATTGGTAGAGGCAGTGCAGACGAATGAGCCATGCCCTCCACCACCCCTACCCACAGCCATTTTGTACTTTCCCTAGTTTGGCTCACATCAAGAGATGAATATAGTGGTCCATTGAACCAAACGATCGACATCAACAAGAGATAGGGGATTGTCAACAGTGTAATAACAAACAAACCAAAGAATGGTTTTACCATGTAGATTTAAAACCACTTATTATACATTTAAGACTATATTAAATTTACCATATGTAGATTTAAGATCTTTGTAAATAACATTATGTTTCCTTTTCTGTATGCAAGGGCAAATTCTAAGGAAATCTGTGGAGAAACATCATTTCCTTCTTTTTTTCATTAGCATTTTTGTTTGATTCCTGGCTAATTATCTCGATAAAATGCATCGCTACCCCAATTTTTTGAGGATTGCGACAGTTCTCACAAAGATCTGCTCTTTCTACTGGTGATACCCTAGCGCAAAAACTTTTGTAGTTAGTATACATGTAGGCACACTCCTAAAAGGTAGGATGGAGAGATTTGTGACCTCTCACGCGAAAACGTTCCGAACGGTAGCCGTTCGAACGCTGAACGGAACGGCAAGCGAACGGGTGACGAACGGCTAGGCAAGCCATTCGAAACGGGTAACGTGAACGGATGAACGGCTAATTAAAATTTTCGAACGGATGAGGTCAAACGGATGAACGGCTAACAAAAATTTTCGAACGGATGAGATCGAACGGATGAACGGCTTATTAAAATTTTCGAACGGACGAGGTCGAACGGATGAACGGCTATTGAATTTTTTCGAACGGATGAGGTTGAACGGATGAACGGCAAATGAATTTTTTCGAACGGAGGGTGTTACTAAACAGAGTAACGAAGTAACGAGTAACGAAGTAACGAGAAACCGAGTAACGGGTAAAAAATTGAAAGGGTCAAAAATTTCAAAATCGTTTTAAAATGCGTAAAATGGTTTGAAAGAGTAAAAATTAAATTAAAAGCCCCAGAAGCATGTTTGCAGAGGCACGGAAAGGCGTTTCGCTTTGTTTTTGATTCATGCAACATCCACTTATATAATTCCATGTTTATAACCTGATTCCACGCCGTAGAAAGGACCCGATAGTATAATTTTTTTCTTTCGTTCGCCAAAGTTTTCAAAATTATACGCAAAGCTAAGGGGCCCAAGTTTAAAACTCTGAGATTTAAAGCCAATGCTCAAGACTACAGTGGCTCGAATTAATCCTGAAATTAATATAATGTTCGTCAGGTCAGGTCGTGGAGGTATTAAAATCTATCACCTGACGGTCACTGAGGTCGAATAACTGAGTTCCGTCTTCAGAGCAGACATCAACTTTAATACGATAATCACGAGTAGAAAGAAGTCTTTTCGGCTGTTTTCAAGGTTATGATGATTATGGGAATTTATTTCACATTTCAGGACGGGAGGTCATGTACTGCTGTTCTGGGACTACTGCAACTATTACTGAAGTGTTTTCATTTACATTGTGTCTAGACTAGTACCTAGCAGCCGGGAAGTGCTTTTAATACTACTTACCCGGCAGTCTGGAATTGTTCTAGAATTTCCACGGAAAAAATCACCCAATCGTTCATAAAACTGTAGATCTTGTTTAGAAATGTCAAGTGATTTCAATTGTAATTTTGGCTTTGTTGCGGAGGAAATTGTCGTGCCTGGGCATACTAGAAAATCTCGAAGTTTCGTCACTGACTCAGCGTGTCGATCAACTCTCATACACTAATTTCTACAAACTGATTAAAGTTGGAACACTGTGAGAGTATTCGATATTTGTTCAGAAAGGCGAAGCGATTATAAATAAGGTTTAGCTAAGGTTTAGCTCACAGTAGAACTTCGTCGCTTTCAACAACGCTCACTTCCTTTTGGCGCGAAAGCCCTTTGTCACGCAACTGAAGTGTTAACGGGACTTTCGTCACCGAAAGCTGAAGCGTTTTATTATAGCTGATTATAGCTATTTGTACAATTGTACTAGTTTGCCGAGGCAATTATTGAGGCCAGAAAACGCTTGGTATTTCTACACCGACATCTCAGCAGGTTCAAGAGGAAATTTTGGTGGAATAGGGAAGAACTTCTGACTGCCGAGTGACACGAGGCTCATAAAATTTGTGCAAAACCAAAACATAACTTAGAATCGCTTCGCATTTCTGAACAAATAACGAATACTCACCAATTTCAATTTTTGTACAAATTTACAAATTATTCTATAAGTATCAAGGGCGAAAATTTAATCAACCACAAAGCCAAAATTATAATTGAAATCGCTTGACATTTCTAAGCAAAGATCTACAGAGGTTTTCCGTGGAAATTCTAGAATAATTTGAGACTACCGGTCATATTGTAGTAAATAACAACACTTCCCGGCTGCCGGGTATCTAGCTTATGGGTCGTCAAGCTTGCTTTGTGAATTGGTTTTGTAGTTCCTGTTTATATATCAGTACTAAAAAACGATTTTAATCGATTCTACACATTTTTAAAAAGATTTGAGAATTTTTGACCGTTCGAAATTTTTTCTCGTTACTCGGTTTTCCGTTACTTCGTTACTCGTTACTCGTTACTTCGTTACTCTGTTTAGTAACACCCTCGAACGGATAAGGTCGAAGGGATGAACGGCTAATGACCTTCACGCAAAAACGCGCTTTATTGGCTTTCCGTTTTCTAACGAAATTTCGTTTAGAAGCTGTTTGAAAACCGTTTGAAAGAAAAAAAAGTCCTCTGCTAGCTGAGCTAAACATACGGTAATCAAGAAAGCTTGAAAGTCGCCTACAGAAGCGAACTTCTTAAAGTCTATCCTGTGTACAATGCGGACAGAAAAAGCCATTTCAAACAAGCTCATTTCATGCCGCTACCACACCGCGGGTCTGGGACTCCAGGACACATGGTAATAATAATTTGTAAACAGTGAAATTTCGCCATGTCACCGAAAAGAAAACAAAGCAAACCCAGTTTCTAATTCAGAACCAAGCGACGAAAATGTACTGTTGCTAAACTTTTGTGGTTTAACGCCTTTATCTCTGTCTCAATCTTAAAGTTATTTTGAGACATTCTCGATTCACACGCGTGAATAATTATTGACTCATTATGCTGTCTGCTCTGGCTTTTGTTTCGTTCTCTTTTGTAGCTGTCAGAGGTCATTTTTTCGCGTAAATCACCTCAGAGAAGTTCGAAAAAGATGTTCCCATTCAAAGTTTCGTCTCCCAAGCAATAATCCTGAATTTTTTTGGACCAAAACGGCGCTTTGTTTGGTTTTCGGTTGCTATGAGCGACCGCTCTTCCTAAGTGAACTCGGCTATTGAATGAAATACGAAAGATCAATTGATTTCTTCTGGTGTTGTTCGATTTTGCTGAAATTTTAAAGTGATGAAGCTGGATTGTTAAGGATGCGTTGTCAACGCGCGAGTGATATTCTGCTTCAAAGGCAGAGTTTTGAAGATAGTTTGTGTAACGCGTGGGTTCGGTGTGACCTCGTAATCTGAGCTATATGTTCACCTTGAAGAAAAACAATAGCCGGGAAAAGTCATATTCTTGACCTTTCAAACAAATATAAATTTTTATATGCTCCGCAATTAATTTTTAGTGAGAAAACATGATTTTTGAAGAGCGGTGTTTCTTAATTTTTTCGCGAGAAAAGTTTTGACTGGAATGAGATTTATTAAGCAAAGGTAAACAAAGAACAGAAACGTGACGACTGTTCGTGAAATGTAACAGCTTCCAAAAAAATATTTTTTTTTTGCGCGGGCCATTCGAACGGCCGATGAATTACTTTCTCGAACGGACAGCTTGAGCCGTTCGAGCGGCTGATGAATAAAAATTATTTCTCGAACGGATAGCTCGAGCCGTTCGAACGGCTGATGATTTATTTCGAACGGATAGCTCGAGCCGTTCGAACGGCTGATGAATTTTCTCGAACGGAGAGCTCGAGCCGTTCGAACGGCTGATGAATTTTCTCGAACGGATAGCTCAAGCCGTTCGAACGGCTGATGATTTTTTTCGAACGGATAGCTTGAGCCGTTCGAACGGATGATGAATTTTTGTGAACGGATAGCTCGAGGCGTTCGAACGGCATGCCAGTCCGTTCGAACGGCTGATAAACGGCTTACGAACGGCTTACTGTAGTTTGCGAAACGAAACCAAACGAAACGAAACCAACCAAACGAAACCAACCAAACGAAACCGACCAAACGAAACCAACAAAACGAAACCAACAAAACGAAACCAACAAAACGAAACCACCAAAACGAAACCAACAAAACGAAACCACCAAAACGAAACCAACCAAACGAAACCAACCAAACGAAACCAACCAAACGAAACCAACAAAACGAAACCAACCAAACGAAACCAACAAAACGAAACCACCAAAACGAAACCAACCAAAACGAAACCAACAAAACGAAACCACCAAAACGAAACCAACAAAACGAAACCAAACAAAACAAACCAAACCAAACCAAAACTAGATGAAAGAAATTGAAACATAATCTATCTTGTTACTTTGTTATCGATTGTCCCTTTAAAACGATTTCCTATTCAGGTGCCTCACATAGGGAAATAAAATAATTCGATATGTTCGCGAGCTTCTGAAAGCTCCTACATAATGTACGTTTTAGCGGAATCAGAATTTCAAATTCCTATGTTTACTTGTTGCTCCGTATATTATCCATTTATCGAATCGTGGGAAGGTTTAGAAGTGTATGTGGATCTGACCTTTTTTGTGAATGAATTGTGAAAGTTTGCAACTACAACCTACCCAAAATAAATTATAATCTTTGTAATCAGTCTTTTATTAATACTTAAGACAAACAGTAACAAAACGGATCAGAGCATCAACAGTTGCAACGTCAAGCACGACGTTTACGCCAAACGGAAGAAACTGATATCAATGTAGATTAAGCCTGGGATGTGTCGAAAACGAAGACCCAAAAACGAAGACCTAAGACCTAAGACCCACTGGTCTAACGAGACCCTGGTCTAAAACGAAGACCCACTGGTCTAAAACGAAGACCCTGTGGTCTAAAACGAAGACCCACTGGTCTGAATCCTCTTTTTCTTCGGGGAAATACTTTACTCTACGCTAAATTGCACTCATTTCTGTAACGCATAAATTAAAATGTCATCTGAGCGCGCGACTAGCTGTTGACAGTTACTTTATCTTCGTCGGCACAACACGTGTCAAATCGCGTATTAACGCAGTTGAACTCCAACAGTAAAGAGAAATATTAATACGCTGCAGTGACGATTTTAGTATATTTTGTCGTCACCAATACTCTATTTTTCAAATGCATATGAGAAAATTACCATGAGGTGCTTCATTACTTTGCCGCAAAGGTCAACTGTGCGTGACTCGCAAATTTATTCTCCACGTGGTACAAGAATTTGATT
>JAHPZR010037747.1:0-11204 GCA_019787425.1 Platygyra sinensis
GGACTGAAAGGAACTCTGATTTACAAGCAGTGTTCATACGAAAAATATAATTTTAAGGGAATCGACAAAATGTAGCAAAATTTAGTTTGTTTTGTAGGTTATGGTCGAACACGACTGCCATAATGGTTTTCCCCCTTTCCATCTCCTATGGTACATACCTCTTGTAATTCCCTATTTACTCTTTCAATGTGACTATCTAGGAAATCATAAATTAGACAAATTGGTACATCAATTGTTACTACTTGTACATGTCAAACTTGTTATAATTAATGCAAATTAAGCTTGTGTTACTCAAATGTGTGAAACTTTGAGTAAGAGAGTTCAGGTTTGTGTCTAGCAAAAGCACAATGCACAAACGTTGCGCATTATTTTAAAGACTTAATCGGAAACAATCAATGGATCAGTCAACATATTGTGTGAAAAATAACATGCAGGCCTTTGAACCATAGGTATAACCCAGGCGCACTGTGTGTGTCACGTGCGGTTTTCATAACATGGGTAAATGTAAAGAACATACGAGGCGAAATTTAGGTCGAGAAATTTGCTAGAAAATGGAAATAAAAATCGATGAAACTTACCATGTGCCGAGTTAGTGTTGTCCTTAATACACACACGAAGTTTCGGGAAAAATAGTCTTCACCTTTCCTTCATAGTATACGCTTACTATGAAGAATACTGGTCTTCTTCACCTTTCCTTCAATATAACCGGCGAAATATTTACAGACTACAGGTATTTTGCATATTTTATAACAAGTCGTGTTTCATACTGTAACCAGGCTAACCTGAGCGCTATTCAGGTTGAACATAGCGCTATTCGGGTTGACGCAGTGCCGAGTGGTTGACCGTAGCGCTGAAGTCTGAAGTCAACGCGAAGAAGCGACCTGAAGGAGCTAGGGGCCGGGTGCAAAACCCAGCTGATCCAAATTACCTCACAGGGTTTTACGTCCCGTACCATTGACCAAGGATATATGAAGTATTCAACTTACATAGTTTTCATGGACTTGATTTCCTTGGCGTTGGAGGAGTCCATTTTACGCCGGACTTTTTCACACACTTTATTCTTAGGTTCTCTCTCCTCTCTTGCGCCCGCCCGTGGGGAGCCCTGTGGGGACATTGTTCTTGTGGTGGCCATTTTGAATTTTAAATAGGTCGTCAGCTAGTGCGAGGTCTGGGACGGAGAAAAACTGAGAGTTTGAACCTGAAAAGATTTCTTTGCACAGAGCATGGATAGTAGAAGACAATCCAGTCTCTTTACTATCCATGCACAGAGGAACTTAATCCTACTCGTTGAGATAATAGACCTATCACGTCCGGTTTTGAAAAGCCATCTTGATGGGTAGACAATAGTGTCGGAAATGCAGTGTTTTACGATAACTGCAGAAATTCACGCGCGCTCATTGGCTAATTTTTATTGTCCATATGCGGACAGACACATGAATTTAAAATTCATGCGACGTGTCAGCGAGCGAGAGTCGGCAATTCGACAATTTGTTATCGTAAAAAACAAATTGATGTCAGTTTTTAATGCGTCTGTCCTGTTATTGATAATGAATTTCGTCATAACATTGTCAAAGTAGTCTGCGGATCCACTCGGCTATCGCCTCGTGGATCCACAGCTACTTTGACAATGTGATGACGAAATTCATGATCAATAACAGGACAGACGCATAAAAAACTGACATCAATTTGTTAATTTGCATAGGAAACGATGGCATAGGGCGAAGGGGGGGGGGGGGGGAGGGAGGGGAGTAGGCCTGTCACGAATGTGCTCGTAAAATTCTGGAAAGTTGCTCACTTGAATGCTAAAACGTTGTTAAAATTTTTATTCCTTTAATAAAACTACTAGTTTCCCTGATTACTTCAGCGAAAGAATGATCTCGATTCAGGATTGATAAAATCCCGGCCCTGCGCTGCGGATGCGTTTCTTCTACAGGGAGACTGTAAACTGCAAGGGACCGCATACGATAAACGCTGCCAACGTAGGATCTACAAGAGATCTGATCAGCCAAAAAAATATGTGTATATAAAGGCAATAAACTGCAAGGCTGATAATACGTGAAAAACGTTTCGAGACACCAACATGACCAGAACCGATAAAGCAGGATCGCAACTGTGGACAGCTGTTTCGCTCTTGCTGGAGCTCGTCAGCACAGTGTAGCGAAGATATGTAACGCCAGCCAAGAGCCAACGCACATAAATTGCAAAATGACCCGTTCACCATATCAAGTTCCGTACCTTGAACTCACTTGCGCTCCGAAACACGCGTTGCCACATCACGTGTTCCGGAGCGCAAGAAGACCAAAGTGTCACTATTGGTGTCTCGAAAAGTAAAAAATAAATGTGGCTAGACAAAGCCAGCCTAAACAGGCCCGTAAAGACGACCGCGAAAAGTGGGATCTGGGTCGGGCTACTAGTGACGTCACTTTGAGAACTGGGCCGGGTTGTTCGAAAGCTGGTTAACGTTAACCCAGGGTTAAACGTTAACTGAAGCATTATGTTTTCTTATATGAAAATAATTTTCACCTCTAATGTTTGTTGTAGTTTGAGATTACTACGGCTCAAAACTGAAGGGCAAACAATATAAACAGAACACCCCACCAAAAAGTTACAAAACTGAAATCAAAATTCTCGCTAACCCTGGGTTAGGTTAATCGCGCTTTGAGCAACCGGGCCCTGGGCTAAATCATTCGCGAGACTTTTGACTGAGGCTGCGTGTCTTTGGTGTGGTCTAGATCAGGATAGGTAGCCCGCCTAGAATAGCTATGCTAACTGCGGGCTACAAAAGCCTTTTCTCCGGATTCTGTAAAAATAAAGTCAATGTTGTTGTTGTTGTTTGATCAGTGATCCAAGATCTGTATGGATTCCCGCGAAATACAAGTTAAAATGGGAAGCAGCTCGGCTGAAGTCCACTCCTACTTACTTCTACAGATCAATGATTGAAAATAGTTTTGACATATGCAGAGATGTCGGTAAACGATATCTAAAGGCGTGCGGGTAACTTTTAGCTTTGTTATTGCTAACCGACCGCGTAAGCAATACTCAGACTGTGAAAGAACACAAGCTACACGAATCTGCACATATTTCGTACTAGTAATTCATGCCAAATCCTTCGACAAGATCTTAAAAATAGGTTTAGTATGGTATGAGTTAAATGAATGCATTTCTACTTCACTGTTATTTTGAATGAATTGTACATTTAAATTCAAAAATCTACAAACACAGCACAAAGTACCAGTGTATAAGTTGTTTATTTAATTTCACCAACTTGTCTAGCTTAAAGTCAAAACCAAGTGCTTAAAAATGCTACTTCGCGACAAAAATTACACAAACATAACTATTTGAAATGGGATAGTACAACATGTGATCAGTAGTTCGGAAAGTTCGTTTGTTTCCACATTTACGAGATGAGGAACTAAGATTTAAATCCGAACATACACCCAAACAAGCTGATATTTATTAATTGTTGATCTGTTTTTTTTTAGCGTATTTATAACAGAAATGGTATAATGGCTTTTCTTCCTTTAGGATAATCCTTAAATTCTTTACGGTAGTTTCGATGCTTTCCAATTGCCCACACTGACATTTGATAAAACCCGGCCAAGATGAACAACACCACTGAAAAATGAAAAGACAAGTGTTACTAACTGTCAGTGGAAAGAATTTTAACACCTAATCGCACCTTTTTGGTCGGCTTCCTGGGCACATCAGACCTGGGGACTTTTTCTCGAAGCTCCCGGTCATTAACGGGCCCGTTAAGCTGTTTTGTTTTCCATTCCAGATGGGAGTTTCAAAAGGTTTGAAAATTGTACAGTAAATTATCAGCTAAAGAAACACTTCGTTAGAGGTCAGAACACACCCTACTTTTCTCGAGACTGATTTCAAAATAAAATTTCGGCCCCGTTAAGTTACCCGGACTTTCGAGAGACAAGATAAAGTCAAGCGAAAATACAGACGGAGAGACTAAATGAGCCTAGTATGGCGCCAAACCGTACCATCGTGTAAATATGATATGAGTAAATGAGTGATGTGAAATTGCAGCTCGGTAAATATATGCGAAAATAATGTAACACGAGCGTGGGACCTTAAAAAATCTGAATCCCGACAGGGACCTGTCTCTCCATGAGTTCTCGTAGCTCAGTGGATAGAGCGCCCGTTCGGTGTTCGGGATGTCATGGATTCCTGTCGGGACTCAGATTTTCCAGGTCCCACGCTCGTGTGACACTATTTTCACATAAAAATGATATGGCCAGTAAACGTGATATCGCATGATGTGAGGACAGTAAACTTGTGATTGGCTAAAATTGCGAATTTGGGTACGATAAACAATGCAACTACAACAATTTAACCAACATCAACATTAAAACTACAGGTAAAAGTTATTATAAGGAACATGTGGTGATCAACTCTATCATCGTTGTAAATTCATTTCTTTTACTGTTGTACTGAAAAGCTCCGCCGTAGTCAGTACAAAGTCCTATAGATTCGTTGCCTTGATGGCACTGAAAAGGGTCACAGAGTACCTTGCAGTACTTTACATTAAACTGGCCCTGTTCACACCAATTAGTTTTCTAATTATTTCCCATTATTCCAGCCAAAAATGCAGGAAAATTGTCCGTTTATTGTGCTGTTTTCTCTACTTGCTCCGATAAATCTCCGTTCTTGGCTTGCCCTCAGAAAAAAAGCTAGAGCTGCGTTGTCAAAAGTTTACTTTTAGGAATAAGATGGTATGATTTAAAAGCCCCCGTTTTCGTTGTATTACTGAGCCTTTCAATAACATGCGGACTCTAAAATTAGAAGCTCAACTGACAAATGCATTTTTTCGCTACCGTCAATCAAATGTTCGGAAGCTCCTCTTAGTTTCCGGGTACTGCCGAGCACTGTTTCGTTGTCTGAACTGTGCTCGACGATTTGATTACCGCACGCTCGACAGTAGTCGGAAGCTGGGAGGAGCCGCCGAACACTTGATTGACGGTAGCGAAAAACGCATTTGCCAGTTGAGCTTTGAATGTTAGAGTCCGCATGTTATTGAAAGGCGGAGTAATATGGGCGACAGGCAAAAACGTATCAAAAATTTGCCTTTTCAAACAAACATATTGGGATGCACAGAGCTCTAAAATTTCAGATCTATCGCTCGGCTTTTTGTGGAGGAATGACTAGTGCATTGCAGTTTCATTTAGTAACAATACCTGACAATGTCTGAGTCATCACAGCAAAGGACAACCAAGCCCCCACCTGAGAAGAAACGAAGATAGAAAAGTCGTTGGCAATAAACGTATGATTCTTATGATGTAGTTCTATTCTCTACTTGCACAAATCCCATAATACACCTCTTTTACCCCCAAAAAATTTGCATAGGCATTGTTTTAGATTTCTCTTGGGACATGTTCATGTCCCAGGAGAAATTGCAAACAATGAGTATGCAAAATTTTGGGGGGCTTAAAGAGGTGCATTATGGTATTGTGCAAGTAGTGAATGGTGAATGGAGATCGGTGTAGAGTTCCTGATTGGTTGTTTCTTGGGTTTTGAAATAACAACCAACTAGAGACTCCACACGGATCTCTGCAGAGCTACATCACCAAAATGGAATTTTTCGTGCTCAGTCTCAACTGTCTCTCGAAGTAGGTAAAGAGAAACTTTTGTTTTTTCCTCCTTTGTATCACCATACGTCAGAAACGAAATGGTGGAGCATTATGTGACCGTGAAATTTAAGGAGTTTGTGACATCAGTTTTGTGGTGCATGTGGAGCTCACCTCATAAGTATAGTTAGGACAGGAGACAAATCGAAACAGCTGAGTCATTGGGTGTGATGTTGGGTACGGAATCTTTCTCTCTTTTGTCCCTAGAACAGAGTAACAACAAAATAACATACATGTACAGAGCAGATGTTGGGTGATTTAACTCTATGCTGAGGTCTTATCCACCAAAGCCACCCTGTGACAAGGTGAGTGGAGTTTTCATTACTTTGAATATCATTATTAAGCACCCATTGTTGGGAGAGGGAGCCTTACAAAACGACCCCAGCACCACCCCTGGCCAAACGGCACTAGCGACACTAGGGTTCCCCCTTCCTCTGAGCATAATATTTGCCAGAATCCATTTATGCACCTGGGTGGAGAAAGGCACTGTGAGTGAAGTGTCTTGCAAAGGACCTCGCTGGGCCTTGAATCTGCACCACTTGATCCGGAGAACTGCACATTAACCATTACATCACTCTGCCTACTGATTAACACAATATCTAAATAGTCTGTATACAATGTACAAGCCAAGTGGAACAAGGCAAGAATTTCTAGCCCCCCCCCCCCTCCCCCCTGGATGGGATGCTTCCCCATTGCAATGTTAACGCTCAGCAGTAACTTCAAGGGACCAACTTATACCCCGGAAGTGTCTTGCTAAAGAACACAATACAATGTCCCTGGCCAGGACTAGACTGCATGCAAGCTCTTTGAGGGGGAACAAACTTTATTACCACGCAAAGAACCTGCTCTCAGGCCAGACAAGTGCTCAAAACTCAGATCACTTGAGCCAAGACGAGTAGAGCAACTGTGAGGCCAACCACCCCTCCACAGTACCTAAATAGAAGACACATACCTGCCGGCCTTAAGTCCCGCAAGGCACAGTGGATAACAAAGTTTCCATATTCATTAAACTAAAAGAGGAAAGGATTAAAAAAATAGATTCAATTTATACAGATGGCACTGGTTTCTATAGCAACAGCATTGCATAGTTCAAGAAGATATTCATACCACTATGGTACTACCCCTTCCCACACCTGCCACCCCAGGAAATTTCCAATCCCCTCAGTGGGGCAGCGAGTATGAATATTTTCTGGAACTGCACATTAAAAGGAAATTTTAATGTTGTGTTCCTTTGCACTAACCATTAAAATAGTGGAGCTTGCCTTATTGGAGTAAATTACAAAATTAATGTCAATGAAACTAACCTAAAAATAAAACGAGGATAAGTTAAACAGAACTCACCAAGAACATTACCAGACCAGTATAGACCTGCGCATTGCCATACACTACAAAAACAAAAACAAGGCATTATACAGGGGTTCTCTGGCAGCTGCAGTCCAGGGGAGGGCATTCCTTTATTTTATGGCCCTTGTGAGAAGGTGTTACCACACCAGGTCATGACCTTGAACAGCAGGGCTATCAACAGAGGCCATAACTCCTAACAGCTACAATGCTGAGCATAACTGATGGGTCCTACATGCAATATATTAAACATCAAAGACCAAATTTGACCACATTTTCAAACACCAAGAAGAGAAGGGGTCACTGCCTTGAGTGTTTGATATATATCTTCTCAATAAAAACCAAAAGTAAGGAGAAAATAGAGAGGAAAAAATTGTCAAAATCTATGCTAATTAAGATCAGGTATTCAAACACTGACACTGTCACGATTTCCTTTGTCTAAACTTGATGAATTCCTAATGAGTCTGAGAAGTTACATGTAAGGGTAAAATTGTCTGTAGTTGATCCAATTCATAAAAAAGATGCAAGTTTGCATGGTGTGAAGATGAAGGCTACAGGTGAATAAAAACTTAATGACAGCCCTAGAACAAGATACATAATTATTTTAAAATAAAATTACATATTAATATTTTTATATTTATACAGGAAATGAACAGGAAACATGATAAACAGGATATGAACAGGGAACTACGAATGAAATGAGCAATATTCATTAGACTATGAGTAGTCCCTCTTTCGCTTAGTCCGTCGTGCGTGACACGAAAGAAAACCGCGAAATAAAAAATGGCCGCCTGAAATCCTGCCCGCCCCCAGGATTTCACGCTGCCATTTTTTTCCACGGTTTTCTTTCGCGTCACGCACAACGGACTAAGCGAAAGAGGGACTACTCGTAGTCTAAATATTCATTTATTATATGGCTCTGTCTCAAAAGGACTGAGAACTACCAAATTCACAAATTTGATTGGCTGAAATTGATATTGAAAGCCGTCTAGATTTTCCCATCTAGACTGGCATCTGGCAGTGAAAACATTGCAAACTCAGTTAAATGCAGAATCACTGACATCAAGCCAAAAGGCCTGATGAGGAAAAAGGAAAGAGGACGAGCAAACTTTGGCAGAATTTTACATGTAATTCAGCTCATCGCCGTTCACAAGCAAAATGTCAGTTTACTAGTCACAAACTAGTCACACTGAAGGAATTAATTTTTTATTGCTTGTCATATAATAAATATCATATTTACTGAGCTTAGTTGGTCCGTATGGGAGAATCTTGACCTTGGTCACATGTAAGGACCTCACTGCCTTCAGTCTGTACAGCTATGTACTCATGTACTCATATAGAGCTACTCTACAATCCGAGGGTAAATAAAGTATTCACTTCACTTCACTTCACTTCACATGACCTTGGTCAAGATTCTCCCAGACCTTGTATGATTTCTGATTAAACAAAAGTAATAATACAAGAATATCAGAACATGATTGAAAAAAAAAACTTAGTAAGAGATAAAACGTACTTGGTGGTGTATACAAAGGATGATTCACAAAATATCCAACCAGGGCACCATAACCCCTAAAAGAAAAAGCCATGTGCAACATAAGTTTCAACATATCTGCAGTTAATCAACATATTTACTGAGGATGACACTCAACAGCAAAGCTGACAAAATTGTGGCCCTCATTTCTTGATGGAATTGGAATTTGGAGTGTTGGTTTCTGTAGAGGGAGGAAAACCAGAAAACCCAGAGAAAAACCCTCAGAGCAGGGACAAGAACCAACAACAAACTCAACCCACAAGTAATGCCGGGTCTGGGAATCGTACCCGGGCCAGTGGTGGGAGGCGAGTAAACTCACCACTGTGCCTTCCCTGCAGATTAGGCTAAGTTGTTCACCTATTGTAAGCAATGAGCAAAAAACCTTAATCAAACTGGGGTACTCTACCCCACAAAATTAACCTCAAAGCTTCTGAGTAAAGGCAAAATAATTAATATACAATGTATTATTTCCTTACCAGTAATAACCAGAATTCTTCAAAAATACCATGAAAAAACAAAAGGAGAAAATTAAGATTAAAATAATGTGGATATTAAGCTATGAATCTTCCCTGGTCAACAGGCTTTTAGCCAGGATTTGAAAATCGGCCGTCCAAACTACACTATAGGGCCTGCTCAAATGAAAACTTCATAAGCCAACATATGAAAAATAAAACAATTTTCTTTAATAAGTGGCTGTCCACAAGATGCCTGGATGCCCATCTGGCTAAAAGCCTGCTGGTCAACAGCAATCAAACTCATTCTACTGCAAAAATAAATATGGATGCTAGTCTGCAAGTATTGATCATGAGTCTATAGTAAATTTATACATTTTATGTTAGTCAAACTTCTCTTGGTTTTCAGTGGACAATCTTTTGCACATTTTGTGGAGATGCAAAGTTACAGCAAAAGATCCTCCTTACCTTGAAAATGTTCATCAAGGGCATTGTTGCCTTGGAAAAGCGATGAACAAAAAGTGTCTCCAACAGTCTTTTAGCATAATGTCCTGACCAACAGGCTGCTGCTATTCTGCAAGGAACAAATAAAAAGACCACAATTATTACAATATATTAATTATGGCAATAATTTAATGATAAAGTGACTGAGTAACTGAAGGAAAGATGGAAAAATGTGTAAATACAAATACACGCATGCATGCATGCATACTGGCATGCACACACAAAGAAACAATAAAGACAGTGACAAATAAAATAATCTTGAAAAAACATACAACTAACTTACAAACCAACCAACAAACCAGCACTAAATGCATGAACGAACAAATGAACAAACAGACTTATAAGGCTACTGTGTCAGTGATTAACTGTGCAAAACGAGAGAAAGTGCAAAAGGCACCAAGGAAATCTTCGGTCTAGGAAAAATGTGTATTTCATCTCAAACTCTAGGAAGCCTTTAAGATGAGTCACACATGTCGAAAATGATCTCAATCTCAGTCTTAGATTGTCCAGAAAAGGTCTTGGGTCTCACCGAGACAGTTTTGATCCCGAAGTTCATTTTAATTCCCAAAGTTGGCTATGAACTTGGCAATTTCATTACGTACCAGTAGTTGTCAATCCAATTGCAAACTTGGAAATGAAGTTGTGAGTTTCAAGGTGAACTTCATTGGGAACCCGCAAAGTTTGTTGCAATTGAAGTTTGCACCATTCAGTTTGCTGTTTTCCTTTGAAATGTGAAGCGATCATTTGTAATTATATTACCAAACTGTTACGAAAAATTGTTGCGCGACTTGGAACATTTGCGAATATGCTAATTTGGTCTCAACCTTGGTGCATATTTAATTGATCTTGTCACGGTGACTAAGCAATTCTTTTTTAGCCCTTTGCGTATGATGTTGTAAATAGTTTTAAATTGCAATATTGCTTTATTTAGTAG
This sequence comes from Platygyra sinensis, assembly GCA_019787425.1. Classification (NCBI taxonomy): domain Eukaryota; kingdom Metazoa; phylum Cnidaria; class Anthozoa; order Scleractinia; family Merulinidae; genus Platygyra; species Platygyra sinensis. The sequence goes on from JAHPZR010037747.1 coordinate 10,399, forward strand.
AGCGGAAAAGTTCTAGAATCATATGCTGTAAAGTATATAACCGAATAAGTGTAGTTTTTAAGTGGTTTTTCCCAGGAGTGTTTAGAGAGAATTATCTCGCGAGTCAGTAGTGTTTACTGAAGTGTGACCAAGGTCGTATGTTAAGTCTCGACGGAGGTCGTGTTTGTGGAAGTGTAACAGAGAGGTTACGTGGATATCTGGCAAGAGGCCGTGTTTATACAAGAGTGACAAAGGTCGTGTGTAAAGTTTAGCGGAGGAGTGTTTATTCAAGTGTAACTTACAAGCCTAGCGTGTGCTTGTTGTGAAGTCTTGAGTGGAGTTACTGCGTTCATCTGGAATAAATAACCTTGTTGTTGTTCCCGGCATCCCTGCGTTCTGTCTAGACTACAAACTACCTGCCACTTAAAACATCGAACTTGCAACACAAACCAACCACAGCGAATGGGGCAAACTTCTCTTGCAACCAACTTCACAACTTCCCGATGTAATCGGAGTAAAATTCGTAACTACATCATTCAGAGTTCACTATTTGATTGACAACTACATAATGAAAATACCAAATCTGTAGCGAACTTTGGGAATTTCAATTTAAACTTCAAAATCTGTGAAATGCATTGTTAGTAATTTTTTAACCCTCTACAAAGCAAACTCACTGTACTACAGGCGCATAGGGTTTGCTTGCTGCTTCAGGTCCATAAACAATAGCAGGTCGGATGTAGAGCAGCATGTAGACTATTAGAGGACCAGCATACTCAACTAAAAATACCTAATTGAAAACAATGGAAAAATATCATATGTTAGTTTAT
>JAHPZR010037748.1:0-12500 GCA_019787425.1 Platygyra sinensis
ACAATACAATGTCCCTGGCCAGGACTAGACTGCATGCAAGCTCTTTGAGGGGGAACAAACTTTATTACCACGCAAAGAACCTGCTCTCAGGCCAGACAAGTGCTCAAAACTCAGATCACTTGAGCCAAGACGAGTAGAGCAACTGTGAGGCCAACCACCCCTCCACAGTACCTAAATAGAAGACACATACCTGCCGGCCTTAAGTCCCGCAAGGCACAGTGGATAACAAAGTTTCCATATTCATTAAACTAAAAGAGGAAAGGATTAAAAAAATAGATTCAATTTATACAGATGGCACTGGTTTCTATAGCAACAGCATTGCATAGTTCAAGAAGATATTCATACCACTATGGTACTACCCCTTCCCACACCTGCCACCCCAGGAAATTTCCAATCCCCTCAGTGGGGCAGCGAGTATGAATATTTTCTGGAACTGCACATTAAAAGGAAATTTTAATGTTGTGTTCCTTTGCACTAACCATTAAAATAGTGGAGCTTGCCTTATTGGAGTAAATTACAAAATTAATGTCAATGAAACTAACCTAAAAATAAAACGAGGATAAGTTAAACAGAACTCACCAAGAACATTACCAGACCAGTATAGACCTGCGCATTGCCATACACTACAAAAACAAAAACAAGGCATTATACAGGGGTTCTCTGGCAGCTGCAGTCCAGGGGAGGGCATTCCTTTATTTTATGGCCCTTGTGAGAAGGTGTTACCACACCAGGTCATGACCTTGAACAGCAGGGCTATCAACAGAGGCCATAACTCCTAACAGCTACAATGCTGAGCATAACTGATGGGTCCTACATGCAATATATTAAACATCAAAGACCAAATTTGACCACATTTTCAAACACCAAGAAGAGAAGGGGTCACTGCCTTGAGTGTTTGATATATATCTTCTCAATAAAAACCAAAAGTAAGGAGAAAATAGAGAGGAAAAAATTGTCAAAATCTATGCTAATTAAGATCAGGTATTCAAACACTGACACTGTCACGATTTCCTTTGTCTAAACTTGATGAATTCCTAATGAGTCTGAGAAGTTACATGTAAGGGTAAAATTGTCTGTAGTTGATCCAATTCATAAAAAAGATGCAAGTTTGCATGGTGTGAAGATGAAGGCTACAGGTGAATAAAAACTTAATGACAGCCCTAGAACAAGATACATAATTATTTTAAAATAAAATTACATATTAATATTTTTATATTTATACAGGAAATGAACAGGAAACATGATAAACAGGATATGAACAGGGAACTACGAATGAAATGAGCAATATTCATTAGACTATGAGTAGTCCCTCTTTCGCTTAGTCCGTCGTGCGTGACACGAAAGAAAACCGCGAAATAAAAAATGGCCGCCTGAAATCCTGCCCGCCCCCAGGATTTCACGCTGCCATTTTTTTCCACGGTTTTCTTTCGCGTCACGCACAACGGACTAAGCGAAAGAGGGACTACTCGTAGTCTAAATATTCATTTATTATATGGCTCTGTCTCAAAAGGACTGAGAACTACCAAATTCACAAATTTGATTGGCTGAAATTGATATTGAAAGCCGTCTAGATTTTCCCATCTAGACTGGCATCTGGCAGTGAAAACATTGCAAACTCAGTTAAATGCAGAATCACTGACATCAAGCCAAAAGGCCTGATGAGGAAAAAGGAAAGAGGACGAGCAAACTTTGGCAGAATTTTACATGTAATTCAGCTCATCGCCGTTCACAAGCAAAATGTCAGTTTACTAGTCACAAACTAGTCACACTGAAGGAATTAATTTTTTATTGCTTGTCATATAATAAATATCATATTTACTGAGCTTAGTTGGTCCGTATGGGAGAATCTTGACCTTGGTCACATGTAAGGACCTCACTGCCTTCAGTCTGTACAGCTATGTACTCATGTACTCATATAGAGCTACTCTACAATCCGAGGGTAAATAAAGTATTCACTTCACTTCACTTCACTTCACATGACCTTGGTCAAGATTCTCCCAGACCTTGTATGATTTCTGATTAAACAAAAGTAATAATACAAGAATATCAGAACATGATTGAAAAAAAAAACTTAGTAAGAGATAAAACGTACTTGGTGGTGTATACAAAGGATGATTCACAAAATATCCAACCAGGGCACCATAACCCCTAAAAGAAAAAGCCATGTGCAACATAAGTTTCAACATATCTGCAGTTAATCAACATATTTACTGAGGATGACACTCAACAGCAAAGCTGACAAAATTGTGGCCCTCATTTCTTGATGGAATTGGAATTTGGAGTGTTGGTTTCTGTAGAGGGAGGAAAACCAGAAAACCCAGAGAAAAACCCTCAGAGCAGGGACAAGAACCAACAACAAACTCAACCCACAAGTAATGCCGGGTCTGGGAATCGTACCCGGGCCAGTGGTGGGAGGCGAGTAAACTCACCACTGTGCCTTCCCTGCAGATTAGGCTAAGTTGTTCACCTATTGTAAGCAATGAGCAAAAAACCTTAATCAAACTGGGGTACTCTACCCCACAAAATTAACCTCAAAGCTTCTGAGTAAAGGCAAAATAATTAATATACAATGTATTATTTCCTTACCAGTAATAACCAGAATTCTTCAAAAATACCATGAAAAAACAAAAGGAGAAAATTAAGATTAAAATAATGTGGATATTAAGCTATGAATCTTCCCTGGTCAACAGGCTTTTAGCCAGGATTTGAAAATCGGCCGTCCAAACTACACTATAGGGCCTGCTCAAATGAAAACTTCATAAGCCAACATATGAAAAATAAAACAATTTTCTTTAATAAGTGGCTGTCCACAAGATGCCTGGATGCCCATCTGGCTAAAAGCCTGCTGGTCAACAGCAATCAAACTCATTCTACTGCAAAAATAAATATGGATGCTAGTCTGCAAGTATTGATCATGAGTCTATAGTAAATTTATACATTTTATGTTAGTCAAACTTCTCTTGGTTTTCAGTGGACAATCTTTTGCACATTTTGTGGAGATGCAAAGTTACAGCAAAAGATCCTCCTTACCTTGAAAATGTTCATCAAGGGCATTGTTGCCTTGGAAAAGCGATGAACAAAAAGTGTCTCCAACAGTCTTTTAGCATAATGTCCTGACCAACAGGCTGCTGCTATTCTGCAAGGAACAAATAAAAAGACCACAATTATTACAATATATTAATTATGGCAATAATTTAATGATAAAGTGACTGAGTAACTGAAGGAAAGATGGAAAAATGTGTAAATACAAATACACGCATGCATGCATGCATACTGGCATGCACACACAAAGAAACAATAAAGACAGTGACAAATAAAATAATCTTGAAAAAACATACAACTAACTTACAAACCAACCAACAAACCAGCACTAAATGCATGAACGAACAAATGAACAAACAGACTTATAAGGCTACTGTGTCAGTGATTAACTGTGCAAAACGAGAGAAAGTGCAAAAGGCACCAAGGAAATCTTCGGTCTAGGAAAAATGTGTATTTCATCTCAAACTCTAGGAAGCCTTTAAGATGAGTCACACATGTCGAAAATGATCTCAATCTCAGTCTTAGATTGTCCAGAAAAGGTCTTGGGTCTCACCGAGACAGTTTTGATCCCGAAGTTCATTTTAATTCCCAAAGTTGGCTATGAACTTGGCAATTTCATTACGTACCAGTAGTTGTCAATCCAATTGCAAACTTGGAAATGAAGTTGTGAGTTTCAAGGTGAACTTCATTGGGAACCCGCAAAGTTTGTTGCAATTGAAGTTTGCACCATTCAGTTTGCTGTTTTCCTTTGAAATGTGAAGCGATCATTTGTAATTATATTACCAAACTGTTACGAAAAATTGTTGCGCGACTTGGAACATTTGCGAATATGCTAATTTGGTCTCAACCTTGGTGCATATTTAATTGATCTTGTCACGGTGACTAAGCAATTCTTTTTTAGCCCTTTGCGTATGATGTTGTAAATAGTTTTAAATTGCAATATTGCTTTATTTAGTAGAGCGGAAAAGTTCTAGAATCATATGCTGTAAAGTATATAACCGAATAAGTGTAGTTTTTAAGTGGTTTTTCCCAGGAGTGTTTAGAGAGAATTATCTCGCGAGTCAGTAGTGTTTACTGAAGTGTGACCAAGGTCGTATGTTAAGTCTCGACGGAGGTCGTGTTTGTGGAAGTGTAACAGAGAGGTTACGTGGATATCTGGCAAGAGGCCGTGTTTATACAAGAGTGACAAAGGTCGTGTGTAAAGTTTAGCGGAGGAGTGTTTATTCAAGTGTAACTTACAAGCCTAGCGTGTGCTTGTTGTGAAGTCTTGAGTGGAGTTACTGCGTTCATCTGGAATAAATAACCTTGTTGTTGTTCCCGGCATCCCTGCGTTCTGTCTAGACTACAAACTACCTGCCACTTAAAACATCGAACTTGCAACACAAACCAACCACAGCGAATGGGGCAAACTTCTCTTGCAACCAACTTCACAACTTCCCGATGTAATCGGAGTAAAATTCGTAACTACATCATTCAGAGTTCACTATTTGATTGACAACTACATAATGAAAATACCAAATCTGTAGCGAACTTTGGGAATTTCAATTTAAACTTCAAAATCTGTGAAATGCATTGTTAGTAATTTTTTAACCCTCTACAAAGCAAACTCACTGTACTACAGGCGCATAGGGTTTGCTTGCTGCTTCAGGTCCATAAACAATAGCAGGTCGGATGTAGAGCAGCATGTAGACTATTAGAGGACCAGCATACTCAACTAAAAATACCTAATTGAAAACAATGGAAAAATATCATATGTTAGTTTATTAGTGTTAGTGATACTGGGGAGATGACAGCAAAAAATATCACAGGCACTGTAAAAAGTTTCTAAAAAAAATAAATCATGTTAAAAAATATGTGTCTACCCCACATTTTATGCTATGAAATGGAAGTGGCAAACCTAGTCAACACATGATTAGTTTCTAGTTGAGAGAAATAGACTGAACCAGAAAAAAGCTGTCAGAGATGCTAGGAGCAATGTTGCAATGATTTTGTTATAAATATCCTTTCCTTCTTTTTTCACAAAAATGCTGATGTCAGCATTTTTGTTGAGATTCAATGCATACATGTATTATTTTCAAAAAAAATGCATGGCTACCACCATTTTTCTCAGTAGACCCTAGTCAGGCACAAGTTGGAAGGTAACTGTTAACATTATATATGAGTGCCGACTGAAGTTCCTACCAAAAAGTTAAAAAATTGACCAAAAGAGAAACTCTTTCAAAAATGACCTATTTTTCAGGTACATCAAAGTTTGCATTGACATAAACAAAGAAAGATAACGGATAACTTGTTAGTAAGAGTTGTCATTGTTGCATATTAGTCTCGAACAAAATTACAAAAAGACAAACAGTGACTCAACATTGTTGAATCTGAGTGATTTCCTTACCGTTGTCCAGCTTATTTGGGGACCTGAGTAGATGAAATAATAATGGTCAGCAATAATGCATAAATGGGATAGCTCATTATAAATTGAGAGAACAAGGTTGGCAAACAGTTATGGAGAATTTTCAATTGTTTTCTTCTTAGGGATTCAGTGTTCATTTAGCAAGCTGTTTGACAAGTATTTATTTATACTCTGGTGGTTGCACATGAATGTACGTTGACTAACCAAGCTAGGAGTGTTTTAAGAGGTCTTATACTTGTACATACCTAAATCTTTAAAGTATAATTTTCCTCCATCGTTAACTTCTAAGGATTCCAATGTTTCTTCATCTTTCACAGCTTTTCCTCCTTGAAAAAGGAAAAATTGAAACATTCATGTACACATAAACAAGATGATGGAATCAAAAGGGAGACCTGGTACCTGATGCAAATGTTAAAGTGGTACTATTTTACAAAATTTTACCCCTTCATTTTTTAGGTGTATCACATAGAATTGCATAAAAGAATAAAAATGCCATTTACTGGTTGTTAATATCTGCATTAGATCTGGAGAAATTTGAAGAGTGTGTAAAATATGCAAATGACATGACTGATGACTTTATACACTCAACCCAATATTATATCAAGTATACAGTATTGTGAAAAAGTAATGCAAACGAACTTCGACGAAATTCCTGGCTTTTCGTGGCTTTTCGAAGACATTTCGCTTGAAACGATATTTCAACGAAATTTCCCCGCATTTTCGTGACACCTATTGTTTTGATCCGCGTGATTTTTCGAATGATAATTCGCTTTGTGCGATGATTCATCGTGAATTTTCGAGCGATAATTCGCTGCTCTCGAAAAGTCGCTGTGATTTTTCGAACGATAATTCGCTCCTCCCGAAAATTCGATGTATTGTTTATCAATAGGCCGAGAGCATTTTCTAAACACAGTTCACTGACTGAAATATATAAATGACCTGTCCAATTAATGGGGACGAAAGAAGCCATTAATCTGCCGAAATAGCATCACAGCTCGACGAAATGTTAGCTATGAAACTCACCTGCTTATTTCACAAGAAACGCTAAATTGTTGACTTGATCCAAATCACTAAATCACCGAAGATCCGATAAATAAATGCACTTGTAGTTAGTCACTGTCATACACATGCCAAAATGCCGTTTTGACCTCATATGGAACCACGCGATGTTTCTCCCGTCAGACCCCAGTCTCCCAGCGGGCTTGCATTGTTTGTTGCCATAGCGACCGGTTGACTTTGTTACTAATACAGAACTCATTCGCTCGTTCGCTTTACATTTAAGCACCTTGGTTTGTCATCATGCCTAAAGTTTCAAATTATATGAGAACTCGAATAGAGCTCCTTCACAAGCAAGGTCTCCACCCAGCTGGAATATTCAGGTCATTGAAGAACGAAGGTTTACTAGTAAGCCTCGCTAGCGTCTCAAGAATCGTCAAGAAACTAAAAACTACTGGCTCCGTGGCGAATCTACCGCTATAGCAACTCAGTTGGGCCTTGTTGACACCATACAATGTCAGTAAACATATGTTTATGGAGCGCAAACTTACACTCACCTTATCTTTCTTGTTTTCAGCTGAAGTGCTAACAGCCTTCTCTTATCAATGCCGGAGCATGGAAGACAGCATCAAGATGTGGGATCAATGCAAGATAAGCATTGGGAAAAGGTGCCAAAATTTGAGGAAAGACAATAGGCACAACGGGGCAGATTGAAATAAGATTTTGTTTTACTTCTTCATACTAAATTCAAGCATTTTCAGTTTAAGTTCAAAATATTACTTTTTGTAGGTATCTTGCAGTATTTTTTAAAGCTTTTCGAATTTTTAATTATTATATCTTGCAATGTCACAATTTCAGAGAACACGATGGTAGTTTATCTCAGATCTCTAAACCATGATATTTGTAATTTTCTTGGACTATTTCTAAGCTTTTCGAATTTGTAATGATAATGTCAAACATCAGAGGGTCCGTCAGTTGGTTTGAAAGCTCTTCAGACAGTAATATTCGTAATTCCCTTAAGTATCTCGTAATCTCGCAATATTAGTTTTTCTGTGATGTTATTTTCTCGTTATGCCGTGATATTAGAATTTTAATTTTAAACTAGTAATAAATTCGGGAAACGGATTGTTGTTGCAGTCATCCATGTCTGTTTATCCCTGTAAGTTAGAATCCTAAATTATAAAATCTGCGAGCTTCTCGGAACAGACAATGTCTGCGGACAATTATCCGAGCATATTTTCGCCCCACATGGAGGCTATTGTGCTTATTTTCCTTCGAATCTTTTTCACAACGTGTGCAGTTTTGAAAATTGGGGAATACATAAAAAACAGCCTTCATTTAGCGCGAAAATATGTTAGGATGTTTGTCCGCGGACATTATCTGTTCCGAGAAGCAAACAGTTTACCAAGAGCTCGAACTGTGACCTCAGTCTCGGTTTGTTCGAAAGGTGGATAACGCTAACCACCGGATAAATCACTATCTGCTTTGTCCGGTGAATAGTGTTATCCAGCCTTCGAACTACTTGGGTCAGAGACCCGTTTCTTGAAGGTTCTGAAAAGCCGCTCCCGGAAAGACGTCGCAAAGTCTGAAACCTTATGTTTACAGCACCGTTTTATTCACATATTCTTAATATGAGCAGAGGTTCTCTTCACACAAGAAGTTTTAGGCATACACGTATACACCTCTTGGTTTTTAGGTACAGATTATCTAAAAATGGCCCGAAAAGATTTGGGGGCTTTAGGGTAACTTTAGCAAACAACCGCGAGGGGACTGGGATGGAAATAAACAACAGCTAATGGGATTCACGAGCATGCACGTGTGTTCAGATTGAAAGACCCTCGTGAATTGTTTGCGTCTGTTTACTCATAGTTACTCATGGTTTAGTTAAGCAGCTCAGGAACGCTGGACTGGAAATGTTTTTGTTTTGTTTGTGGAACGAGTTCACTGTCTCCATAATGCGGTCAAGTGCATTCTACATGTAATTCTCTGCGTATGAAACTGAGCTTGAGCTGAACTCGAGCAAGTGAAGCCGCTTGAAAACCTTGCTCAAATTTTAGGTGAGTAAGATTTAGTCATAGATAAAATGTTATCACCTTAGTCTGTGATCGATGACTACAAACCGGCACATATTTAAAAACAGCTTATCGGCGCGTATTTACAAAGTTACACAACGGTTTGTTCGTATCAGTCCCTACAAGAAAATTGCGCGAACGCTGTCTAACTGCCGTTCAATGCGTTGCGAAATATCGTTTACTGCCTTGCGAATTATCTTTTGTGCTCACGAATTTTCTTTAGCTCAACGAAACTTCGAAGAAAAATCGCCCTTTGTTAAAGGGAATTATCGCTTGATATGCCGTGAAATTTCACGCGAACTTCCGAACGAACTTTCATTGAAAAGTCACGGAAACAAAGAACGAAATTCGCGCATTTCGCTTGCATTACTTTTGCACAATACTGTATAAATTTAGCTACAGTGTATCTTGGCCAATTTGCAGCGCAGACCATTGGGTAGGCTAATAGTTCTATATGAAACACACCTTTGGCTAAAAAAATATTGTTCCCATGGCTACTCATTCCTTTCCAGTCCCCACCCGCTTCATTTCAATATGTTAGCGATTTAAAGCTTGAGAAAATGTTCAAAAGGTAACAATCTCTACTTACAGGTAACATATTTATATGCTTGCTGGATCATACACATGAGGCACCATTAACAAATATCAAAATGGAATGCCAAAGGTGGCCAAAAAAGCGTTTAACGCTGGGGAGGTCTGGAACCCCTCTATGTTACCATAGCAACAAAACTGTTAAGCCCGTATTGTGGAGCACATTTAGTAGAATCTTACTGCAAGGTATCAAATATTTCTAATAAAAACTAGCTGAGATATCTTTTTTCATCATACTTGATGAAAATTTAATACGGTTGAGTGTATGACATCAACACTTGGCTAATTTGCATATATTAACCCATTGACGCCTGTGCCGCCCGTAACCGCCCGTGACGAACCTTGGCCTTTCTTCCGCTTCTGACGTCATCATTTTTGACCAAAATTGGCATCATCTATACTCAACTTCTGCAGGAGGAAAAGATCTTTCCAATGATGCCTAGATTAGAGTGATCGGCTTAATGGTGCCTGAGATATGCACAAAAATGCTCAAAAAGATGAGTGCAAAACTCAGAGCAAAATTTACTGCCACTACACCTAACTGCTCCACGGTAAAAATTGGCTGCTTCGATGACTCTTTCTTAGAAGTTTTTTAACTGCAAGCAAGCCCAGTAAAAGGTCAATCCCTGAAGCGAAAAGAAAAGAAAAGGAGAAAAAGGAAAGGAGAAAAAAAAAACATCAAAAATCGAAAAGCCTAAAGATGTATGCCACCTTCTTGTCCAAAAACTATCTCAAAATTTTGATTTCTGCGCATGCACCGGCCCAAAGTTCGTAAAATGCGATTTTAGTGGTAAGAAGGACTAGCTGTTGTACTACAAATGCATTTTCGACCAGATTAAAGCTAATTTGGTCGAGATCCAGCCTCAAAACCACCAAAATGTCCAAAAAATGCATTTTTGGCAAAAAGTTCCAGGAGTCAATGGGTTAAAAATTTGAATATCTCTGGAATAAAAAGAGATATTTGAAAAATAGTACACAGCATTTTTCTTCTCACACAGACTACTTTGGAATAATATTTTAAAATGGAATAGATGGAGAAGGTGCAATTTTCATCATAGTTCCACAGTCTAATTAAATTTATAAACATTGGTAAATTAATAAAATAATAATAACTTCTGGTAAGACCATGTCACACACTATAACAGCAGATTACTTTTGGTGATAATCTATGAAAGACTTTTTCAAGTAAATAGTTAACAGAAATATCTTGATAAAAAGCATAATTTAACCAAAAAAAATCCCGTATAATGTACACATGGACATTACAATGATGGTAGAAATAAACACACTTAAACAGTGATATCACTTACTTGGTTCAAGGCGAAATGATTGTCTTTCAGGATATAACTTTGAAACTGGGGCAAAATATTAACAAAATATCATTTAAAGTTATATATCAGTCTCTTGGACACACTTTGTACTGTACTAGATTAATAAAAAATCACACTGAGATTGTAATATGGAATGTACATTGTATACTGACATTATAATCATATACAAGTATCACACCTCCAAACTGGATACTTACATTTTTTGTGATACTCTTCTTTGACATCAGAAATGGAACAGGTTGGAGACAGCTAGAAATAAATAAAAAGGCAGACCATTTGAAAATCAACTCAACAATGTGGGGTAAACTCAATTAATTGTGAGATCGGAAATTTTTTTTTTGATTCACTGATAGAATTCTGCAGAATACTCAGAATCAACTCACTTCTAGGCAGCAAGAAATAAAGTACACGTATAAGGTATCTGAAATTAACTTGACATTGAGAGCAAGGCATGAGAACATACATGTACATGTGCATAAAATCTAAGATAGAACGATTTACTTACATCTTTTAGGACACACAATACCTTCCGGCTTCTGGTATCTAGAATTTCTACCTATTTAAAACAGAAAGTAGAACATGCATTAAATCTATGTGTAAATGTTCAGTCCATGTTTGAGCCTAGTGGCCAATAGGGCCTGTGATTACAGTAACTCCAGTTTTTGAAGTGACTAGGAGTATAATTTCCAGGGCTGTCATTAAGTGGTATAACAAGTAACATCTGTTACAGGTATGATTGATTTTCTCTTCAGTTGATGCTTCAGGTAAAATTGCCTGTTGTTGATAGAATAGGCCACTTGCACTAAGAGGTCATGTGACATCATTTTTATGAAAATGACAGTTTCATGATTTTGCCTTCGAAACACTATTAGTGGGTCATCTCTTAAACAAAATAATAGTGATTTGGTTTTTCAATCCCGCACCATTTGCTGAAAATGAGAAAGTCCATAGCTGGTCACGTGACCAAAACTTGATTTTTAAAATTATGAATTACCATTTTCTGACACACATTTTTCACTTAAACTTCAAGGAAAATGTTGAAAGATGATGTGGTAACATTTATAGCACATCTGAACATAACTATCAAACATTAACAAGATATAAGCAAGAAGTAATTTTGGCCGCCATGTTGGAGGGCAAGAGTATGCCCTCCAACATGGCGGCCAATACAAATCATACTACTTTGTTGAAAAATCAAAGTACCATAAAATATCTCCCTTAAATGCATTTCCTCTCAAATTTCGCGTGTAAGATAATTTTTATGTGTCCAGTCATTTTTTGGCATCAGCAAGATTACAATTCACTGTTTAAGGGAAGCATTAGTCACGTGACCTCTTAGTGCAAGAGGCCTATCACTCCTCATCAAATATAATAGATCAGTTGACAATTTTCCCGTCTTTCTCGCTTTTTGACCAATGGTTATCACTTCGCTCAGGCCAAGCAGAATGAATAAATTACAGAGACAAAGGCAGGCCCACTTTCTTGACACCTGTTCACCAGACTCCCTCCCGCCGAATCGCTTTGCTCGTCGTCGCTCGCGCGCGTGACTCAAATGGGACCCTGCCCCGCAGGCTAAGCAGTCCAGGGGCCCGTTTCTTGAAGCTCCCGGTAATTACCGGGCCCGTTAAGCTGTTTTGTTTTCCATTCCAGATAGGAGTTTCAAAAGCTTTGAATATTTTACAGTAAAGTTATTAGCTAAAGAAACAAATTGGACTTTATTAGAGTTCAGAACTCATCCTACTTTTCTTGAGATTTTGATTTCAAAATCTGATTTCGGGCCCGTTAAGTTACCGGGTCTTTCGAGAAACGGGCCCCAGGACATTTACTTTTATGACACACAACCTCCCTAAATTTACTGTAAATGTAAAGTAATTATTTTTGTACACAAAATAAAACATTAAAAACTGAGCAAGAACAAACACCTCGCTCTGTACATTCGCTGAGAGGTGGGATAGGTGTACAATTTGCAAGTACACGTTTTGCCTCTGTGCTTTATAACAAGTACATCACATCGTTGGGTCGGAAAGAGTTTAGACGACTTCCAGAAGAAAATTAGCACATAAA
>JAHPZR010037748.1:17500-18889 GCA_019787425.1 Platygyra sinensis
TTCGACCAGTTTTAAGCTACAAATATTTGTGGGAAGCATTTATTTTGGTGAATACCACCATGGCCGATGTTTTGATATCTATCTGGTTTCCGATATCTTCAGAATAAACGGTATTTGTTGTTTTTCTCGATATTTCTCGTCAGTTGACAGGCGCCAGACACCCATTTTATTTCCGGACATCACGTAAGTTAATTAGTAATAAGCCGATTGCAACATAATCAAATCTTGATAATTTGTTGAGAAGAAGCTAGAAGAAGGACAAAGAGGAGAGAAAGAACAGTGAACAGACACGCTTCAGTGAAGGAAACCAGGTATGTACCAGGTATGTGTTTCAAACCATTCATCGTAGCTTTTCAGGGAAAACTGTGCAGCACCAGCCAGTGGTTAGGTATTTAACCAAGCATTAAATTGATTTTAAAGCAAATCCGAAGTTTCAAAGCCTGTCCAGGTTCTCGATAGAAAATAGCAACGGGAGAAAGAGAGATTGAGCCCGCTCGTCTGTCTACTCTTGCGCGGCTCGCTCTTTCGATCGTCCTAAATGACGGAAGGAAAAGGCTAGAATTCTCAGGGTATGTTTAGGCTGTTGTAAGGTTTTTTTATTCGGGTAAGTGAAAATTAAGCGAGGAATCGGGAAGCGGGGTTTGATGTATCAAAATGTAGAGTTGTCACTTCAACTTTTGTCTCGTACAGCTGAGTTTGTCACTTAGATCCCACGGCAGGAACTGTCCCACGCCAATTCTTGCCGAAATCGTGCAGGGGGGGTGGGGGGGGGGGCGTGGGGGGGGGAGGGGGTTGGAGGTCACGGGGGTGCGATGTTTTCGTAGGGCTTGCTACCATTTACTTCCAGGGCCTCTCGCATTCGTCAAGCACTGTGCAACGAACATAAGCAAATCAGTATTCATTTTAATTGTTCATTTTGATACAAAGGTCTGTGTGACCAAAACATTACTAGTACCCAGTTCCCCGACAAATTCACAGTCAAGCCCAGCGCATCCAACAAACTGATCAGACTGATTCTTCACTCGGTCAAGAATAATCATTTACTTGACCATTCTCAGCATTTCTGTTTTTCCTTGTTACAAGTTGAATCTTTTCTGACCTCCCGATTCGTGCGAAACCAATCTTTCCTACATTGCAGAGCGCTCAAGAAGGTCAATCGGCCAGACGTACTGAGTTAATTACTTTAGAAAATATTTTAGATTTTTCGTTTTCTCAATATATTGAGAGTTCGGACATGTTTACATTGCATGTTCATAATCTTTTGTTTTCGGTCGATATACCACAAGAGTAATAATTAGGATGATAGACGAGCCTTCATAATCAAACTGTGCTCGCAAACTTTCCTAAAACAATAAACCCCGAGGCCGCCAGTGTTTTTGTTTCGTGTTT
>JAHPZR010037750.1:10000-12402 GCA_019787425.1 Platygyra sinensis
TAGTTTCTGTTTCATCAATAATTTTACAGTGTCATTAATAGAACAGATGCATGTAGACAAGTTTATTCAAGTGATTGAAATAGGAACACTCAATCAGGGTTCTAGGCAAAAATATATATTCTAATAGCTATCATTCATTACATGCATGGTACACAGAAATTTTATGGTATTATTGATACACTGACTTTGAATTATACATTATTGTTGTAAAAAATTCTACAACAAACTGGTTCATTTTATTGGCTGTTAACATGTATGGGCCATGAGCTTTTCTAGCATTTATGAAACAGTGATACACCACACCTTTGTTATTCCTGGTAAAAGTCTTTGAAGGATCCATCTTGAAGGATCCTTGAGGATCTTCATGGATCTTATCCGGAATATCAATCAAGATCCTTAACCTATTGACTCCTGGAACTTTTTGTCAAAAATGCATTTTTTGGACATTTTGGTGGTTTTGAGGCAGTATCTCGGCCAAATTAGCTTTAATCTGGTCGAAAATGCATTTGTGACACGACAGCTGGGTGCTCTTGCCACAAAAATCAGGTTTTAGGAACTTTTGGCTCGTGGATGTGCAGAAATCAAAATTTTGAGATAGTTTTTGGACGAGAAGGTGGCCTACGTCTTTAGGCTTTTTGATTTTTGAATTTTTTTCCTTTCCTTTTTCTCCGTTTCTGTTCTTTTCAGTGCAGGGATTGACCTTTTACTGGGCTTGCTTGCGGTTAAAAAACTTCTAACAAAGAGTCATTGAGGCGTCCAACAGCTAGCAGCTAGGTGTAGTGGCAGGAAATTTTGCTCTGAGTTTTTCACTCATCTTTTTGAGCATTTTTGTGCATATCCAAATGAAAAAAAAAAACGAAAAAAAAATGAAAAAATGATATCGATGTTAATATGAACTGGCTGCAAAATCATAGTGATTTTGTTTGTTTTATAATTATGACCTGTGACCTGTAACCTGTGCTTTAGCCCTGCAAATCTTCAAAAGTTTTGTTCGAAGATCATGCCAAGAACTTTTTTTTCTTCAGAACGAGTGTTTTTTATAACTTTAAGTGGATAACTTGTACACCAAAATTATGTCACCAATATTAGGTCACAACTTGCTCATTCAAGAGAAAATGATTATTTTTACATGTTCTATAATTGTGCATGCTCTAATGTCAAGAAAATTATATGCAGTAGCTTTTATTTTTTTATCCTTATTAACATGTTGTAGCTGTACTAACACATTAATGGTTTAACTGTGCTATTTAAACTCAAAGTAAAATAGATGTCATTTCTGGAGAAGGTTACCTTTACAGATATTGTGCAGAGAGTGTTTGCACAACTACCGGGTACTTGAATCTACAAAAGTACATGTATACTACAGGAATCTTGAATCCTGTGTTGTTCTTTACCTTTTCTGGGGTTCCAAACCAGCATGTTGACATGTGCACTTTTCCCGATTTAATGCTTTCATTTGTTACAGCTGTATGATTGTATGTTAGTTGAATTCCAGCAGCTTGAAGATAACATGTACAGTAGCTGAATTAAATAAACTGTATTTTGACGAGTTGCTCTCTTGACTTCTAGTCCTTTAGCTGCCTACAACAGCCTGCAGGATAAACATCTTGCTGGATATTTTTCCAACTCCCGTATGAAGAAACATTTGAGAAAGTCAGGATTGGTAAGCTTTATTATATAGCATGTGGCAAAAAGGAGGGATTGGTGTGTCTGGGTAAAACTGTTTAACATGCTTTGGCTTACAGCTATAGCAAGCCTTTTGTGAAGTTGAAAATAAGATAGCTGCTAGCAAATCAACCTGTATGTTAGTATGGCATTTTGATTTCATGAAACACAAATTATGTATTACTAAATTAAGTTTTACTATCTGTTAATCAGACAAAAAGGAAGCTTGTCACTTGTTAACATTATGTAGGCTCTAATATTTTTTGTTCAATATATTTAACAAATAAAGAAGCCTAAGCCGTGTATTACACTGTGATAAAACTCGACAGGCATTTGAGAACACGAGGGAAATGTAAAAGCACGAGCCGCAGGCGAGTGTTTTCTACATTTCTCGAGTGTTCTCAATGACTGGAGTGTTTTATCACAGTGTAATACACGGCTTAGGCTTCTTCATTTGCTTTATGATATAGATTTTACGACGCGCAAAACAATAAAACACGCTTTTTCCTATGTTGTTATACTCTGATAAAACATAGGTTTGTTTGACCAATCAGAGCGCGCGCAGGGTCCTATCTGTGTTAATAATATATATATATATATATATATATATATATATATATATAGCAATGAATGAAGAAGAGAAACCCATCTCGTAAATCAATTGATAATTTATGAATGAAGAAGAAGAAAGAATTGCCCTGAGCGGGATTTGAACCCACGTCCCCTGAACACCGGTC
>JAHPZR010037752.1:10000-11792 GCA_019787425.1 Platygyra sinensis
AAACAGTTGATATATGACACCTTTGTTATTCCTGGTAAAAGTCTTTGAAGGATCCATCTTCAAGGATCCTTGAGGATCTTCATGGATCTTATGCGGAATATCAATCAAGATCCTTAACCTATATATGATATATGATTATTTATAATTTATATCTACTCTCTTTTATTTTAATGTTATACAGGGTCCCCGTTGATTATTACCAGTCCTGTGACTGAAGGGGTTACCCTGTTTAAATATCAATTATTATTACCTATTGACTCCTGGAACTTTTTGTCAAAAATGCATTTTTTGGACATTTTGGTGGTTTTGAGGCTGTATCTCGGCCAAATTAGCTTTAATCTGGTCGAAAATGCATTTGTGACACGACAGCTGGGTGCTCTTGCCACAAAAATCAGGTTTTAGGAACTTTTGGCTCGTGGATGTGCAGAAATCAAAATTTTGAGATAGTTTTTGGACGAGAAGGTGGCCTACGTCTTTAGGCTTTTTGATTTTTGAATTTTTTTTCCTTTCCTTTTTCTCCGTTTCTGTTCTTTTCAGTGCAGGGATTGACCTTTTACTGGGCTTGCTTGCGGTTAAAAAACTTCTAACAAAGAGTCATTGAGGCGTCCAACAGCTAGCAGCTAGGTGTAGTGGCAGGAAATTTTGCTCTGAGTTTTTCACTCATCTTTTTGAGCATTTTTGTGCATATCCAAATGAAAAAAAAAAACGAAAAAAAAAATGAAAAAATGATATCGATGTTAATATGAACTGGCTGCAAAATCATAGTGATTTTGTTTGTTTTATAATTATGACCTGTGACCTGTAACCTGTGCTTTAGCCCTGCAAATCTTCAAAAGTTTTGTTCGAAGATCATGCCAAGAACTTTTTTTTTCTTCAGAACGAGTGTTTTTTATAACTTTAAGTGGATAACTTGTACACCAAAATTATGTCACCAATATTAGGTCACAACTTGCTCATTCAAGAGAAAATGATTATTTTTACATGTTCTATAATTGTGCATGCTCTAATGTCAAGAAAATTATATGCAGTAGCTTTTATTTTTTTATCCTTATTAACATGTTGTAGCTGTACTAACACATTAATGGTTTAACTGTGCTATTTAAACTCAAAGTAAAATAGATGTCATTTCTGGAGAAGGTTACCTTTACAGATATTGTGCAGAGAGTGTTTGCACAACTACCGGGTACTTGAATCTACAAAAGTACATGTATACTACAGGAATCTTGAATCCTGTGTTGTTCTTTACCTTTTCTGGGGTTCCAAACCAGCATGTTGACATGTGCACTTTTCCCGATTTAATGCTTTCATTTGTTACAGCTGTATGATTGTATGTTAGTTGAATTCCAGCAGCTTGAAGATAACATGTACAGTAGCTGAATTAAATAAACTGTATTTTGACGAGTTGCTCTCTTGACTTCTAGTCCTTTAGCTGCCTACAACAGCCTGCAGGATAAACATCTTGCTGGATATTTTTCCAACTCCCGTATGAAGAAACATTTGAGAAAGTCAGGATTGGTAAGCTTTATTATATAGCATGTGGCAAAAAGGAGGGATTGGTGTGTCTGGGTAAAACTGTTTAACATGCTTTGGCTTACAGCTATAGCAAGCCTTTTGTGAAGTTGAAAATAAGATAGCTGCTAGCAAATCAACCTGTATGTTAGTATGGCATTTTGATTTCATGAAACACAAATTATGTATTACTAAATTAAGTTTTACTATCTGTTAATCAGACAAAAAGGAAGCTTGTCACTTGTTAACATTATGTAGGCTCTAATATTTTTTGTTCAAATAT
>JAHPZR010037754.1:0-25000 GCA_019787425.1 Platygyra sinensis
CTCGGTAATTTGCTGAGAGTTGGGAGTGAACCTTACTCCGACCTTGTGAATGAAACAGAACTCAATCCTACTGTTTTTTATCTGTAATCATATATCTAATAAGTAATTTATGTATCACACTTGTATTGTTTTTCTCGTGTTTTTTTTTGTCTTAACTGACGTGTCAGTGACCAATCCGAAAACCTTATCTACTTTGGTCCCTACGCACAGTTTACTCTGTGCTTATTATAATTTTTGTTTTCTGTGTTGTTGATATCAATATAATCTGAATGTGATGCGATCCAACAAACACTACACGGTTCATTGTTCTACGACAATTGAAAAATCACAACGGCAAATCTGTAGATGTCAGCAAGCAACTGAGTAATTTCAATCAAGACATACACTGACATACACTTTTAAACTATCATTTAAAAGATATCAGAGGTGCGCATAACCACAGTTATAATCCATCAAATATTTTCGTTGGGGCGCGATTGGTTTAAACTCGTCACGTGACCGAATATTCCCCGGCTAAAACTGGAAAAATATCCCAGGAAACTGCGCGTGTTGTGAAAAAAATTGAAGGATAGTAAACACAATAGTCTCCACTTGGCGCAAATTTATGCTCGCACAATTGTCCTTGGACGTGATCTGTTCCTCATAGTTCACAATTTTCCTCGAGCTACGCTCTCGGAAAACTGTTCGCTTCTTGGAACAGATAATGTCCGCGGACAAATATCCGAGCATCTTTTCGCGCCAAATGGAGACTATTGTTTATTTGTTTACCTTCTCACCTCAGTCTACACATAAAGTTTATTGAAAAGATAAATCGGTGTTTGATAAATAATTTTAAATTACAAATCAGCTTTCTGTTTCTTTCGGCCCCACAATAACAAATGATCATTACAGGCCACGAAATCTAATTCCGTTTATGAAAAAAATGCAACCACTATAGGCTTTGAGTAAGACTAAGAGAAAATTAACAATTATTGGACGAGGTTGAGCAAAATATCGTAATTTGTCAGTGGCGAGCTGATCAATTATTTGCCTCAGCCTTCGGCTTCGGCAAATAATTCATCGGCGAGACGCTGACAAATCACGATATTTTGCGACAACCGAGTTCAATAATTGTTTTATCATTCGATTACCGAGTTTGTTTTCATATCTTAATCACTCTTCCTGGCAGCTCAGGGAAGCGATCAGCCATTTTTTCTCGAGAACGTGGTTCCTATTACGCCTGAGCAGAATACTATTTGCAGCAAAACACGTTTACACGGTACTACGCATGAGCAGACCATTATTTGTAGGCAGTTATTTGCAGGTCACGTGGTGGGCTGTCGGCCAATGGAAAGGAAGGAAAAACTGCATCGAATGATAAGTACTTTTCACTGTGTAAGTCTACAATGTGACTCTGAGTTTTGTTTTTAAGCTGATGAAGAGTAGTTTACCTTTCCAGAGAAAAATGTTGTTCCACTGCAGGGTAAATTCTCTGCTGGCCAGGAAATAGATCATTCATATCTGCAGGAAGACTAAAAAATACTTCAAGGTAAATAGATAATATTAATGCTAGCTGACAACATCACGCTTCCATCAATTATTGCCTCACACAAACAACACCAGACTAATATTGTTGAATTATACATGAGAAGTTTGGCATTTTTGATTAAGACGAAAAGGAACTGTCTATAAGCTCTTTAAAGCTGACGTGCACAAAAGTGGCATCAACATTGAGCTATACTTCCTGGTATTCTTAAATTTATTGTAAACAGAATGTAGGCTAGAAAGTCATTCCCCTGACTGTGTTGTACTCTTTTGACACACAAAGTTTCCGAGTGAGAAGATGAGAAGAGGAAAGAGGGAGCAATATAGAGTAGCTGTCTGATTGCAATAAAGTACATGGTTGGTACTCCAGCAAGCATACATATATGCAGCGTGCATTGTGGGGGCATAAGGCAAGGCAAGGCAAGGCAAGGCAAGGCAAGGCAAGGCAAGGCAAGGCAAGGCAAGGCAAGGCAAGGCAAGGCAAGGCAAGGCAAGGCAAGGCAAGGCAAGGCAAGGCAACACCCCTAAACTAGGGGGGTGTGGGGGCATGCCCCCAGAAAATGTTTGAAATGAACAGTCTTTCAGATGCATCTGGGTCATGTTTTCAAACATTTAAATCGCACAAGTTTCAGTTGTCCAAGTGATTAGATAGTTAGAGGTTTTGGTTACAAATAATTTAATAAAAGTATAAACAATCTTTCCTTTCAACTTCCAGAGGTTTTCACTTGAGTGTCCTGAGCAATTCATATTTGCTTTGGCTTTTAATACTCTGCTAAGCAATTGGCTTAAAAAAACGTTCTGCCACTCTATCATCCAATCAGAAGTAAAATTACTCAGTCGTGCTCGTTTCCCCGCGCTTTGCGTTGGCTACATGTTGAGTTTTGATTGGTTCATTGTATTGTCAGTGAGATGTGAGATTTGAGATTGGCTAGAGTGCTTGGGTTTTGGTTTCACTAAACTCAATCGAAAAAGACCAGTAGCAATTTACCATTTACATATTACAATTTACCTGTGTGTAACTGTGTTTGGTGCATTCGCCAAACATAGCAGGGTTCCATCGTCGGCACCCAATACAAGCTCAAGACCTGGTCTCCCTGGCAACAAGTCAGCGCTAACAGCACCAGATAGCACAGTCTTACCAACACTGATGAGCTCTGTACAGCGGTCACTACCTCTGATGATCGCAATCTGGCCGTCAACAAGGGGAATAACCTAAAAGAAGCAATGACATCAGACTTTAATCTACTGTTAGTGTTGTACATCACTACTCAGTACTGGCTTTCATTACCATGCAAAACTAGAAAGCAACCAGAATGTAGGTGGGTAACATGAACTACCAGCACAGGTCACTGACGTCAACTTTGAAGCAAGTTTGGGCATTTTATGAACTGAACCTCCAGCTCAGCAAATAAGCTTACTAAGTTTATTTGCTGAGCTGGAGGTTCAGTTCATAAAGTGCCTAAATTTGCTTCAAATCTGACGTTGATGACCTGTGCTGGTAGTTCAATTATGCTATAATAATTCTTCTTTTGTGGAACCCTGTATCTGTGCACTGTATGTGTACTGCACAGTTCCAAGAAGGAAGTCGCTAAATATGTTTTAAGCTATATCTGTGTTAACTTTTTTTGATCGCAGGTTATATCTGTGTTAAAACCAATAACTGAAGAAAGCTGTAGGCATATTTTAGTCTTTTATATACTATGAGCATTCCATCAAAGACTCCACAATATACAAGATGGCCGGATTTTGGGTAGCCATTTTCCACTCTCACTTTGGATGAAGAAAAAGAGGGATTTCCTATGTTAAAATGTAGACTAGTCTCTTCTTATGATTACACATGTAATATAATTCACAAAAATGACTTCAAAACATCAATCATCTAAACCCTAAAGTCCAGCAGTCAGTTTTGATTCAACAACTGTTCTGTTACTTGAAGTCAAAAGGATAGAACATGTCAGTCTGACTTCATGTGGTAATGTTGTCAAATCTTTGTTGGCTGTAGGTGTTTTTAGTATGCTTAATACTTACAATATCTGCAGCACTGCTTTCTCCAGGGACAAGTTTAGTGACCAGTGCAGCTGCAGTACTTCACTTGGTAACTTGACAGGCCATCCCTTCAACACCTTCCTGTATCGCCTTCAAGAACACACACCCCTGGTGAAAATCCTGACAGGATCTTTGAGGATCTTTAAAGATCTTTAAGGACCTGCCAAAGATCCTTAAAGATAAGGATCCTTTAAGGATCCTTTAAAGATCTTTAAAGATCTTTCAAAGAAATTCAAAGATCTTTAATGGAAAGATCTTTCAAGGATCTTTGCTAGGATCCTTTAAGATCCTTGAGGATTCTGTGAAGATCTTTCAAAGATCTTTGAGGAATCTTTGCAAGGATCTTTCAAAGATCTTTGCTAAGATCCTTCAGGATCTTCAAGGATTTTATCAAGATCTTGCAAGGATCCTTGGTAAGATCCCAAAAGGATCTTTGGTAAGATCCTTCAAGATCCTTGAGGATTCCATAAGGATCTTTGAAAGATCTTTGAGAAATCTTTTCAAGGATTTTGCAAAGATCTTTGCTAAGATCCTTCAGGATCTTCAAGGATCTTATCAAGATCTTGCAAAGATCCTGGGTAAGATCTCAAGAGGATCTTTGCTAGGATCCTTCAAGATCCTTAAAGATTATATGAGGATCTTTAAAAATATCTTTGAGGAATCTTTGCAAGGATCTTGCAAAGATCTTTGCTTAGATCCTTCAGGATCTTCAAGGATTTTATCAAGATCTTACAAGGATCCTAGGTAAGGTCACAAAAGGATCTTTGCTAGGATCCTTCAAGAGGATTATACATGTATAATTAGAACATCTTAGAACCATTTATAATTGTTGTTACAGTTTATTACAAATCTACAACAGGTCTGACTCAATCTCATACATTACAATGTAAAGACAGGGTTCAAAACAGATTCGCTCCATAGTTCCTCTAATGTATCTTAAAGGAGAACCAAACTCGATTAAGTTCAATTTTGGAGCGACAACTGATAAAGACGGCGATATTTCATCAAACTTAATTCAAAAATCTTGTGGTAAGCAATTTTCCATGAGAAAATATGCATTCTGAATTCTAATGTACCTTTAGGAACACACAGGTTGAATGAGAAAGAGATGACAATCACTTGCCACATGAGCTAGACTTCTTCATAAACAGTACCATGCATTCCATGCTTCTCACAAGTAGATAGTTTTAACTCTATAAGAATAATTTCTTGGGATACTAGTTACACTCTTCTTCAAATGATGTCTGAACACTCTCCAGCCTGTGTCAGGCCTTTAAATTCAGTAAAAAGCCAGTAAAAAGCCGAGTTTTCGGTGGACCGCATGAACCGCCATCTTGGATTTGAATGTTGATAAGACCCTGGGGACGAGTTTGCTATAACCCATGATGCAATGTTCTGAGAAAGCCGCTTGTTTCAACGGTCACTGAACGAAGTTTGAAGGACAGTTTGAAGATGTTTGAAAGCCACAAAATCTGGATCTGTTGGTTCTAAAAGAGATTGTAAGTATAAAGAATCATAAGGCGTCTGGATTTAGACTTAAAATTGTGTTTTTGATGATCTGTACTCCAATGATATTTACAACGTAAGCTTTAATCACTAAACTCGATCTTGGCCGTTTTGAATCTACCTTTGTCTCTCTTGGGTCTTTCTTCTTGTTTATAATCAGCTTTTCTGTATTGCAATCGTAACTTAAACCAAAAAAGTTTAAAGCATGCCACAGAAGTCGATCTGAACGCGTGTTTGTGTTTTTATGAGCAGTTGCCATCAGGGAACTTCAAAGTGGAAACAGAACACGAACTTATATGATTTTAATCACAAGTCGCTTACATGCAATTGTTTTGTGCCTATCTTTTCTAGTTATTGAAGCAGAAAAGCTTGAGGTACATGGAACTACATGGTTATAAAGCTAAGTGAAAAACAATTCACAAACATGAGCTACAGTGTATGACACTGTCACTATATAAGACTTATATATATTTCATTATAATCTGTTGGACTGCATGGAAAATCCAGTGTAGTAGTCTTGACTTGAGTGCGAAACTTGAAACTTTGAATTTTGAACAAAGATGTCAGTATAAGCTTTATTCTGTATGACACAAAGAAACCCTTCGATTTTAGCAAATAAAATAGTTCATGAACAAAAACAACATGTTCCAGCTGGTCTTTAATCTCGTGTGGGCTCTTCCCTTGGATACTGGGCAAAAAATCTTAGTGATTTTCATCAAGTGTAAATATTGGGAGGTTAATGTTTGCGAGTCATTGTATTTTGGTGCTTTTGTTGTTTAAATTGCCATTTGCTTCTTGATTTAATGTCACTGTTTTTCTTTTATAATTCTGGGCTTTTGACCTGGCTTTATATTTATTTCATATGGCACATTTGATATTTCATAAATCTCATTGTTCAATGGCTAAATGTGGCTCTCGTGTGCCCTATTTTATAGCTATTTTTAACCCTGTGAAAAGGCTATTGTAAGGCTAAATTTTAACCCTATTTTGTCTATTTTAAAGCTATTTTAAGCTCGTTTCATGTTTATTTTAAAGTCTCTTTTATGTGTATGTGATTCATGTAGTATTATTCAATTGTAGTGGTGCAATAGGCCATTTCCGAGTTCTCTTGTGCCTCTGTTTCAAAACGACTCTAAGTGCGAAACCTTTCATATAAAAATGAGTCCTGCATGCAGTTTCATTTCTGCATCATGCAAATCAAAGTTATTTTTATAAGAATGGTTTTGCACTTAGACTCACTTTCAAACAGAGGCACAAGGGAACTTGGTAATCACTTGTTGTGCGTGCGTTTTTTTAATTATGAATATGTTACAACGGCTTTCTTTAAATGAAATTTTTATTGCATATTTAATATTTAATACAGAATTTAATAAATAGAGCGGTATTTTGAATAAAATTAACTTTTGATGTGAAGTGTGTTACTTTTAAAAGCCACTGTGGATGGTATTAAGATTTGTAAAGATCTTTGAACATGACTTTGCAAGATCCTTGATGGTCTTTGCAAGATTCTTTTAAGAATAGCATTGAAGATCTTTGGGAGGATTCTTGAGGATCCTAAAAGTATCCTTGAAGATCCTTGACGAACTTGGCAAGAAATTGAAGGATCCTTGAGATTTTTGCAAGATCTTTGGGGAAACGGGGTGGGGGGGGGGGGAATCTTTGAGGATCTTCACAAGGTCTAGGTAATATCTTTAGCAATACTCATATAAGAATCGTCGAAGATCTTCAAGGATCTTGGGAATCCAATTAAAGATCCTTGAGGACCTTGAACAAGATTTTGGGAGGATCTTTGAAGATCTTTAGAAGATCCTAGAGGATCTTTGCAAGATCTTGAGAGGATCCTAGAGGATCTTTGCAAGATCTTGGAAGGATCCTACAGGATCTTTGCAAGATATTGGGAGGATCCTAGAGGATCTTTGCAAGATCTTAGAAGATCCTCAAGGATCCTTCATTTTCTTGCCAAGATCCTTGAGGATCCTTAAAGATCCTTGAAGATCCTATAAGGATCCTTGAAGATCCTCGAGGATCCTCAAGGATCTTGGCAAGAAAATGAAGGATCCTTGAGGATCTTTACCAAGATGTCTGAGGATCTTAATTAAGATCCTCATGAAGATCCTCATGCAGATCTTTAAGGATCCTTGAAGATCCTTGAAAGATTTTCACCAGGGACATACTGTACCTGGTACATGAATGGTGTTTTGTAATTAACAATGACTGTCTACATAAGACACACACATCTTATTAAACAAGTGAGTATATCTGCCCTAGACCTTTGACAGAGCAGATCTAAATAAAATATTCTTGTACACTCATGAATGATCAATGTATAGGTACATATGTATGTTCTAGATCCTTTTTTTGAAAAATGTATCTGTTGGGGGCTGAATTTGTTCTTTGAATTGACATTTTTCAAACCAAAACCATGAATGTTTTATTTTAATTACCACTGACTGTCTACATAAAACACATATGTCTTAGTAAACAAGTGACAATATCTGCCCTAGATCCCTGACAGAGCAGATATAGTGCAGCAATTCAGGTTGATACAGAAAAGAGAGTTGATATTCTCCTGGTTTTCAATGGTTATGATTGACAAGAGGTTAAGTTAAAATTTTATCTACAATCCAACAGTGCATTCCAATTGGCTAAACTTAAAATTGGCCTCATTATGGACTTCATCTCCTTAAAGACACTAACCTAATTATGGGTAACTGTCCCCTCAATTGCACTGCGCCACCCCCACCCCCGACCCCTTCACTGCAG
Source organism: Platygyra sinensis (assembly GCA_019787425.1). Taxonomy (NCBI): domain Eukaryota; kingdom Metazoa; phylum Cnidaria; class Anthozoa; order Scleractinia; family Merulinidae; genus Platygyra; species Platygyra sinensis. The sequence goes on from JAHPZR010037754.1 coordinate 7,840, forward strand.
AAAAAGAAAGGAATGGATAAATTGAAGCCGATCCAATTCACTGGACAATGGTAACCCACAGTCATGTAATTGTCATGTAAGTGTGATTAAAGTAATTATGAATTTAATCACAATAATCTTGAAACAAATATTATTGTACAGTCATGTTGTACAGTCATGCATAGGTGCATGTACTTTCCAGGTTTTCTTGAAAACCTTATATGCTGTTGGTTGAATTTGTTCTTTGAATTACCATTTCCCCAACCAGTTCAGGGATCTTTCTTTTCTCTTGTTCTACATTCATTTGGTCATACCCCAAACCCAAAGGAAAATTTAGGAAAATAAAATTTAGCAGGTTTATGAAATTTATCACCACCCACATCACACTGTATGTATTCAGTATAATTATGCAGTTCATGACAAGTGCATGTAACCTACAGTAAACACATGATGTAAATTACCCATCAAATGTAGCAACAACAGCCTCCATGAATCCATCTCCATCTACATCAGCCACACGGATCCCTGCAGCACTTGAACTAGAAACTGTAGCCTCCCACACCTAACATAAAGTAACAAAAGCACAAAAAAATGTTTGTAAAATTTGCTACAGTAAAACCCACCTACTGGCTTAATAGAAAGGCCTTCTGATTGAAAATCCGTGGCTGCAATTTTGGCAGTTTCAAAACCCCATTAAAAAAAGTTCCTGTTCAGCTTAATGTTGAGACAGGTTAATACAATGTAATAACCCAGCGCTATCATTACAGTTTACTGAGCAGCATCATGAGCAGAGTTTGTAGTTTATTTCTTTAGATTCGTACAGGCTTTTGGCCAGATGGACGTCAAGGTGTCCTGTGGACAGCCACTTTCTAAAGAAAATATTATTGTTTTAGTTTTCATAATTTTATGTTCCCTTATGAATTGCTTATTTGAGCAGGCCCTATAGCACATTTTGGAAGGCCACTTTTCAAATTCTCACTAAGAGCGTGGACTGTAGTGGACTTGTTGTAGATCTATAAAAAAACTTTTACTAGGAAAATTAAATAATTCAACACTGACCATTTTCCCATTCAGGTTCTTACAAGCTATATTCCCGCTGTTGTCTATTGCCAGAATTTCAAACAAAACCGTCTTGATTAACATCTGATGCAATGACCTGAAAACCACACACACATGCCATGTTAGAGACCACCTAACGAAAGTCAGCTTTGTACAACAAATAAAACAAAATTTCTGCACCGAGTCTTCTAAACAGTTACATGTTAGTACCCCAGTGTGCAGCCCAGAGCATATCATAGAACACTATGCATCATGCAAGTAAATATTTTACAACTTGGTACACTGCTCTGTGGACACCTGCTTAATACTGATTTCCATAATTGAATGGCTTGATGCAAGACAGGCGTAAGTGACTTTTTCAGGTAAAATTTTTTTCCTTCAAAAGTGCCTGAATTTTTGCATGTGCTTTTCAATTAAGTAGTAAAACCTTCCCTTGTATTTTTTTTGGCTGGTTTGCACTTTGCTTCTGAGAAAAACGAAGTCAAAATATCGAAGCGCGCACAATGAACGCATTACAAAGCGGAACAAGAGCATTTCAGCCAAAAAAAAAGATACAGGAGAATGTTTTTCTACTAAATTGAAAAGCACATGCAAAAATTCAGGCACTTTTGAAGGAAAAAAAATTTTACCCGAAAAAGTCACTTACGCTTGTCTTGCACCAAGCCATTCAATTATACATAACAGACAGTTTTGTTTCTCCTGACGAAAAGCTTATAATAGTATCAAATAATACATTTTCTCCAAATTTAACCCACTTACAGTGTAATACAGATACTGGTTAATATGGACAACAGTATAAGTCTAGTATATCTATACTAATTATTGTTTCTTAATCAAGTTGATTTACTTGGCCAGGAATGCTGCCCATGGTACTGAAGAGATAGTGAGTGGAGTAGTCAATCAGAGAATGTCATGGCAACAAGATGCTAGTAGATTTATACTTACAATTGTTACTAAACAAGTTGATTTACCTGACCAGGAATGCTGTCCATGGTACTAAGAGATTGAGGCTCTTGAGTTGAACTCTTCACAAGGTAAACTCTTCCTGATGATGTCCCCATAACAACCCCAGCACCTGGAACAACAGATGCCGCTGACAGCACATAGGCAGGGAACTGACTGGATTGCTGCAGGTTAAAAGGAAACACTGAATTAAGCTTTTATGGTGTAAAAACGTAATTTTCTTGATGCACACAAGGTGATCCTACAGTCTCTGCAAGTGACTGTAGCTCAGTGTGAATGCTTTCCTCTTATCCACAACACATTTTTGAGAGCCTGATTACATTACAAAGTGAACATGATAGGGGTAAACATTATGGTTAAATAAGATTAATGCTTTGCAAAATTTTACCAAAGGTTATTGTAAAAATTGAAAGCGTTGCTGGCTAAAAATTTAATAAAAATAGAATGGTTTGACTGTCAATCCTAATGTTTGAACTATATGCATAATACATTTATACATAATTGTACTAAGTACATGTAGCAAGCAGAAGTGTGAAAAATGACTGTCAGAGGAAAAATGGTCACAAACACAGTTATTGTTTTTAGACCAACATAAGTAGCCCAGCCACTTACAGTAGCAAGACTAACATTTGCTACTTTTAAGTGGCTGACACTCTCTCTATCTATAAATACACTGTATGTAAACTGTATGTAAATTTTAATGGTTGTATAGCAGCCAGTTTCACCATTAGTATCATTATTAACCTTTCAGCTGAGGACAATAGCAACAATACAGAAAGATATTTACCCTGGACACATCCAAAATGGAAGAGAAAACAAGCTCCTTTTTGTGAAGGTTGAACACTATCACAGCACTGCCAAGATAATTCTGAAGTTGCTCTGATGGCAAACCTTGACCGGATAAAGATGATACACTGTGTAGAGAACAATATGTATGTGAAACTTTAACTTATTCCTTTGAGAAGTACACAGTTCATAAAATGACTGTTAACTTAATTACACTCAGGGTATAACTCTCTTGATTATTACTAATTCGATTAAAGAGTTTCACAGGATGCCTTAACCCCTTGACTCCTATGTGGGCCTTAACCGGCTGTGAAAGAAAAAAAAAACCACAAACATTTCAAAAACAAAGCAAGCCTTCAAAAAAGCCTTTTCAACAAAATATAAATTGAGGATGTATGAGCGTATTGTTGCAATTTTATTGTTAACATATCCTATTATAACATATTTTTGATAGTACTGCATGTGCACTATGCATTTAAATGTGGCCCTGGACACACCATGAGAGCAGCAGCAAAACTCTAACTGGTGTTAATGCTTCACATGAAAGCCATAGAATCTCAAGATAAACTGTTTAGTATGAGTTTTTTCACCTTTTTTCTTCAAAATAAAAATTAGTGACAATGACAAGTTCTTCTTCTGATCCATCAGCATTGAAGTCTGCGATGGAAGGAGTTGACAAAATGTGTGGGTCAATATAGACACTAGTGCCATCTGACGATAACCCTGAAGGACGGACACCTCCATGGTACTTGGACCAAAAGGTGTCTGCAGAACTGCTTGTGTTTGAATTCCACTGTTGGTCCTGTGTAACAAGGATGCATTTGGGTAAAATTGATAATTTAACATAAAACCTGTCATGCAGTGACCATACTGTGACTGTCATCGAACTGTACTTAAATATATAGGATTTGCTAATTCAGTGGCAGATCTAGGGGAAGGGGGGGCGGGGGGGGGTAATGAAGAAATGACAGAAGGGAGAAAAAATAGTAAGGCAAGTAAATCAAAACTACCCCCCCCACCTCCCACCCTTAGCTCAAGGTCTGGATCCGCCACTGTAATTTGCTAACCTAGTTCATGCCCAAGGGGTACTCAGTATATCAGTAACAAGAAGACATGAATGAGCCCAAAAATTGCTAAACCCAAGAGTCCTATCAGGTTAAAGTCAACCCCCCTTTTTTGTTTGTTTTTCAACCTCCATCTACAATTCAAATAATTCTTTTCTTTCATTATGCGTAGCTACATCTCTATTACAAATTTTATTGTTACTATTTTAGAAAATGACCTAAAGAAAATTTGCACGCTGATTGTTTAAAATCATGTGTTTGCGTAACTTCAAGTGATAGAAACACAGAACTAGCAGGAGCTATTGACACATGTTCTCTGTGTTTCTATTGATCAAGTTAACAGAGCACTTGCTGAAGTTTGTAAGAACTCAAAAAAGGTGTGGAAACACTCGCCTGTTGGCTTGGTTCCCACATCATTTCTTGCTCTTCCAAACTTCCACTTGTCTTTCTATTAAACATTTAGGATAGTTGAGGAGGGTGCAGCCTGAGTCAAATACCAAGCAAAGAAATTGAGAGTGAATAACTCTACTAGTCCTTCACACCTTTATCTAAATCCTCTTCACAGACACTTCGAAAATGCCAAGAAGCGGCCGTAATTTTGTTAACAAGCGCAAACTGCTACACTACTCACAATCTATCACTGAAATACATAGTGAAGAGCATAGTCAATCAGAAAACAACATTTGTGATAGAATGCTAGTGGATTTATGCTAAAACTCAATAAAAACATAGTACATGTTTTCTACTTCTTAATTACACCCTCATTAATTACATCCCAACCCCCCTCCCCCAAAAAATGTGAAGTATGTTTGGGACGACCTTTGAATGAACATCTTCCAGAAGCTCGTGTTTGCCCAAACTCACTGTCATGTTTGCATATGATGAGCTTTACACAAAACACCCATTTTTTCATACCTGTGCAAGGTCAGTGTCAAACTCCGAGAAGAAAGCAAGTCTAGCTGATTTTCTGGGTTCAGAAATGGAACTGACGTAGTCACTGTTTCCAATTTGTTGAGGATCCACAACATACCAATCTTTCCTCATGACCAGAGGAGGAACCTAACAAGGAAAATCAAGACAGTATTTAGTGGTTTTATTATCATGAGGGGGGAGGGAGGGGGCACTGGGGCTTGAAGTACTGCAGTATTGGGCAGGATAATTTTTCTTGTAGTATCTTGGCATTGTTTAATTCTGCTCACCCCCTGGGTCATTTAATTTTAGCATTGTTGTTGACAGTATTCATTACTGAATGTTGTTTTGTGGTCTGCAAATGTGATTTCAACTTGGATGCATGGTGTCCAGTAACTCAGATATTCATTGCCAAGACATGCAGTAACCTCACAAGGCAGTGGAATCATTCTGGGTGAAACAGTTTCACAATAATATAGACTGGATTCTGTGGACACTCTGATAAGCTACAATGCTGCGATGTCTCGAGAACACTTAGGTGCATGCACAGTGTACAGAACACACAACTGCAGCTCTTTTCTTCACTTCTTCTATTCTCAAACCATAACATTATCATGTTTTATGACAGCACTTAATAATATACAGAATTCAGCTGCTAACTACAGCAAATATTTTCTGTGAGTTATTTCACATTGTAATGTAATGATCTGCCCCACCTTAAATGTCTCTCCTTCCAGAAAAGAGCCATCATTCTTTACAAAGACCACAACACCATCAGCAGTAGCTAGGATTAACTCGTGCACCCCATCATTGTCATAATCATACTGAAAGAAAAAGAGTTCCTGATTAATGGATGGTAGCACATGGATGACAGTGAAATTAAGACCAATGTGACAAGTTTTGCTTATAATCTTGATTCCTTCTTAACTTAGACAGCTTAGTTACAGTTTGTCAAATTTACAGCTTTGTTGTTTTCTATCTCAGAAAACTTTTCTTTTCATCAATTTGGAAGTAATCATAATGATATACTGTAACCCCTTCAAGATCAAAATCTTTAACATTTATTACAATGAATTCAAGCAGAATGAATTAATTGTCAATTTGACATAGCTTTTTACATGTGCTTAGCAGTTTCTTTCAACAATTTTGAGTTTTTTATAATTTAAGAAAATGGAAATGCCCTCCTGTTGCTCTTCTTGGGAGTTTTGTTTATTCATTTCTTTCTAACTGTTCTTTCAAAACTTTGGAGAAAAGAGGAAACATTGCAATTTTGTTGACCACAACAAGCCACTGCATACTAATGGCTGTTATAGTTCACCAATAAATTTTCCTTTATCGTCATTGGTCAAAACTTATCATGTGGTATGATCTTGTTGCGGCACTATCTGTCAATAGAATGCCCTAGGGCAACTATCAGATGATAGTGCCACTCAGCGGAAGTGGATCATCAAAGGCAGCTTTCTCCCACAGTTTCTTTTCAATTCTAGTTAAAAGAGAGCAAGAGAAGTATTTTTTTTTTGGGCTGAAAACTGCGGTAAACTAAGGTACAGTAAAACGTCAAGTGGGTGCAGAGGTTTCAAGATTCAAGGTTTCCTCATTAGATCGTTTCTTCTCTAGAAGTCAACAGTTGACATATAAAATTGTTTAGATGTGTAGATGTAACATCATCTGAAGAGGATACAACAGAAAATACAAACACCTACTGTAAGCGTTGGAAAGTTTGACGAATAAATTCTTGTTGCTTTCAGTTTTGAGGCATGCTGCTACGAGAAAATTTAGTGGTAAAGACAATAGAGTGTTTATGTCTCGGAACTATCGGTCTGAAAGTTGCCCCTTGGAAATTTGATGTTCTTAAAACTAGTATATTTCCCCTCAAAACTTCGCTTCTTGGGCAAATATTTGTTTTTAAGAACATCAAAATAATTTCCGCAGGACAATTATCAGCCAATAGTTCCTTGACAGAAACACTCCATTTCTTTAAATAGTGTGCAATGGCTCAGCCGATCAGAATACAGCAATTGCATTAGTATACCGTCCAGTAGAATTCTACTTACAACTTATAACTGCTTAAGGGGGTCTACTATTTCAAGCATTTCTGTTTTTCTATAGACTCCTCATCACTTTTGATTTTTAAAAATTATTTATAAACTATTTATGTAAGTCATGGAAGTAATAAAGTTGAAGTTGAACTGATAGTTATTATATGGCTAGCTATGTGAGCAGGCAAGATGAACCAAATTGCACGCTGTGATTGGCTACCTGAGCAGGCAAGATGGAACTATCTTGCTTGCTTGAGACTACCTGCTGTGTCCTGCGAAGAAAAATTCCCCACAAGCCAAATAATAAATCCTTTATTGACCAAGCTTTCTCAGGCAAAATGGCTGGATATCGGCCATGTTTCTTTTTTTGCGCGTTTATGGACCTTGACTCTGTCTTGGTCCATTAACACACATTAACGCCTGCGTCGCATATGGATGTTGGGTGCCCAGGAACCTGGGGGCTGGAGCTGCTGACCCCAAACCCAGGTAGCAGGAGCACCCCACAAGCCTGCCCTACCCGCAAACCAGCCACGAGCCCCGCCCGCCATACCTAGCTCCAGTCCAAGCACCCGTCACACGGAGCCAAGAGCTTTGTGGAAATAATAATAACAGTAATAACCAATAAAAGTAACAACAATAAAGATAATAATAATCATGTAATAATAATAAAAGGGAGAGGAGGGAGGGAGGGAGGGAGAAAACTCTAAAACACCCAAAAACCGATCAAGATGCCCCAAACACTAAGCACAGTAAAACTCTGACCACATGTAATGGCACATGCATTAATTACAACAATAACCCCTGACCCCGGCTCACAGGAAACTGCTCGGCACCAGGCCTACAAAGGTAATGCCAAACCCTAACAAGAAACGCCACAGCAAGCTACCAAAAATGCTAATAAACGCCAACACCACGCCAACTACTACGCAACATGCTCCTAGTCATTAACCAAGTTAACTAAGTATATTTAACCTAATAAAAAAAGAACTTGCCCAATATCCAGTCATCTTGATCTCACATTTGGTCAACAACCCATATATATATGTGCGTTTAGTCAGCCAATCAGATTGCAGAATTCGCATTAGTGTACCAGTGGAATTCTACTAAAATTAACATTAATTACAGATGTCATGTGACCTTCAAGTAGCTATTCCAATGATAGTGTGCACTGGAAAAAAACTCCAGCCATACAGCAACTGACAAATATCTACTAAAAAGAGGAAGCATGCAATATCTAAATAACGAATAAGTTATATAAATATTATGATGCTAATGTGGATATTCAGGTGATTACATGTAAATCAGCGTTAAGATTTGGTTACCTGTTTTGGGGAAAGTACAAAACATGGACCCCTCCGTGGACCGGGTCCATGGACCCCCTATTTTTACTATCAGTAAAAATACTGCAGTAAACAATAATAAAATAAAATGAGTAAATTGAAAAAAAATGAATTCACAGTAATATTTCAAATTAATATTAATTACAACTATTTAATCTATTCTCTGGATTAAATTACTAAAAGTGAAGAGATTAACACATGGAAATGGATTTGTGGGACATTGCAACAGGCTTTAAGGCAAATGTTTGTTGTGAGCAGTATTGACAATAACAAAATTTGCAATGTTAAAGATAACTTAACTCATTGACAAGCTCTACAGCAGTCTTCAAAGCTGACCGTGGCAGGTGTAAAAGTTGCAGTTTCATAACTAAATTGCGATGTTAACTGTGGGAACAGCTTTAGTTTCATTTGTTATAGAATGCTACAGTATTATACCGTATATTGAGTTACATTAATTTTGTTCACTTTAATAGTTGACAAGAGTGGCTAGAAATAGCTCAGTGTCCAGCGTAGCCAAAATTGAATCGCTGGAAGAGTCCTCTGAAGACCAAGGCCTAAAAGAGAAAGCCAGAACTTGGAAACAGCAATGGAAATGCTGAAATGCTGACCATGTTTATTCGAAATATTCGAATCAGTTTGTCAGTCATGTGGTGTTTGTTTACGACAAAACCATGGATAAATTGGCACGCCGCATTGAGTGCTGATATTTGTGCTGCCAGCTTAGAATACTAGATGTAACCAGCCTACAGTATACACTGTATGCTTTGAAAATTACCGGCAAAAGTGAAAATGAGCTGTTTAGGGTGACTTTTGAAACACAAATGTGCTGTTAACCACTTGTGCATGGTTTACCGAAACTGGAGCCGATCACGCAACGTGTCATCAAAGGTCATCAAATCGTAGTTTATGGATGAACCTCCACTTGCTAACAATAAAGCAAGGATATCAAATAATCCCCTGAAAAATAGTTCCTTTTTCATTATGCTATATTTGTCTAACAACAACGTTATAACACAACAACAAACCACCTCATTCTTTTTTTAAAACCAACGTGGGTTTAAAAGCTAATGATAATGATTCAGCAACAGACAGCTATTAAGTTATATCCCAGGCATAGAACGCCACTTATAATCTTTGATTACCACTAGTTTTAGGACTAGTAAAAATGGGCAGTCCATGGACCCGGTCCATGGACCGGGCTCATGAAGGGGTCCATGTTTTTTGTACTTCCCCTGTTTTGTGCTAAAATCTACGGTTCTAGGATTCGACAACCTTTCACATACCAACAACGGTGCTGCAAATAACAGTTTTCCAGGAAGAGTCACTGGCCAGCAGGAAGATTACGACCTGATCCGCCAATCCACGACTGACACCTGACCATTGAAAGAAGCTACAAGCACATCTTTTACGTTATCACCATTAAAATCCGCCACAGTGAGCTTGATACAACAGGTGATGACCCCACATCTGATGCCATTACAGTCTCCAAGTTACGATGACAATCGTGTGCTTTGGTGGGGGGACAAGACGCTCAAAAAAAGAGCTGTTACGTGCAAGTTTACATTTATGAAGAGCATTTATCACAAGAAGATCGTGTTGTTGTGTGTCTGAGGACATTTTAACGTGGTTTTAAATCAGAAATAAATTGGGAGCTCAATAACGTTGACAATAAGTAAGTTTGGCGAAGATCATTGAGGACAGGCAGTTGTGTCAGTTGCCATCTGTTGTAGCCTACGTGTAGCCGTACCCTCCCCCCGAGGAAAAACGTTTTTCCTCGGGGGGAGGGTACGGCTACACGTAGGCTACATCTGTTGCTGCCAACTGCCGCCATTGTTCCGCCTATTGTTCCGCCATTGGCGGTTCAACTTCAGAGACTGCGAATTTTCTCGTCAGCGGTATTTCAATAAAAGATGCGCACATGCGCAGGGGTCTGGGGCCCGTTTCCATTCTCGTCCCCAGAGGCCGCGATCCTTTTGGTCAGTTACGGTGATCGCGAACCTCTGGCCCGGTCAAACGACATTCCGGTTTTGAATGGCTTTGTAAAACACAATAGATTGAGACCAGAACCAATCACATTTGTCAGACTCGGCTCTGAGCATGCGCAGAGTGACGGGAAGTCTGTGAAATGCGGAACTCCGGAGTTGGACCTGCCAGAGGTCCGCAAGAGGTCGCGATCCCACGTAACTGACCAAAGGATCGCAGCCTCTGGGGACGAGAATGGCTCGTTTCTCGAAAGCGAAAAGTTTTCGGGCCCGTAAAGACCGTAAAGCCATTTTTCAGCTCATCTGTGGCTCATCTGTATCTAAAAACGGAGAAGTGTATGCGCTTGAAACTTCTTGTATGAAGGGAACCTCTCGTTCATCATAAGACTATGTGAATAAACAGCTTTGTAATCGTACGGCTTTCAAAAAAAAAAAAGGTGTTCGAGATTTTTGCGATGGGCTTTACGGGCTCGAAAAAGTTTTCCGGAGCTTTCGAGAAACGGGCCCCAGGACGCAGAGGCCTCCCAGGACGTGGGTTACCGTTCTTAGTGCAAGAGTAAAGAGTATAGGCCTTTTGCAACAAACGATCCACATGGTACAAAATCCGCCATGCTGGAGGGCAAGCTCATTATTATTCCCGCACTGGGACGTTTAAACAAAGAGACGTCAACCAGTCAAGCGTGACTAGCCTTTGCTTTAATGTACCAGTGCGGGAATAATAATGAGCTTGCCCTCCAGCATGGCGGATTTTGTACCATGTGATCGTTTGTTACAAAAGGCCTATTGCCTGATCATTGTTTAGAGGACCTGTCCCTGATGTATTTAATTGTCAAAGTGGCACGGGACCAGCGTGTGCCAGGGTCTCTCCTAGCTCGCTCCAAGGGGTGGTGACACCAGAGACCCTGGGAACGAGGTTGAGGCTGTCGTAGACGCTAAAAGCGCTACTGCAACGATTTTTTTATTAAAAACATATCGAAAATGGTTTTCATGGTACCATTTGCATGTAGCTTTAGGATCTTTATAAATGATTTTGCTTTTCTGTACGAATTCTAAGGAAATCTGTGGGGAAATATCCTTTCCTTCCTTGTTTAGAGAAATGCTGTTGTCAGCATTGTTGTTGAGGTGCAAGGCTAATTATCTCGAAAAACTTCGAGGCTACGCCTTTTTAGTGAAGAGTGCACTTTTGGCATGGTTTGGGGGTTGACGCCGCTAAAGCATTATTGCAATTAGGCAATTAATTATTAATTTATAAGCTTATAAGGCGCAAATATCTATAGAAATATATTCAAATGCGCCAATTAAGGTGTAAACTTTAATGTTTGTTTAATTAATTAATTCCAGTTAATTAATTAGCCTTGTTTTGAGGGGGTGGGGTAGGTACCTTTGATTGCTACGTAAAACGTACTACACTTGCATTGCTTTTTGGTAACATCATAAAACTATATATGGTTCCAATATTTTTTTTGTTATCCTAGTGGTACTATTCTCTTAAGAACAAAAGCAATTTGCTCGAAGCGCATGCGTAGATTGATTAGCATTAGTGTTAACTATATGTTAGGTAAACGATACGTTTCATACACAGTTATACACGGACGTTGTAAAGTGCTTTTCCTTGTGGTTGAACACAGCATGTTAGACGCATGCGCTGTAGCATTGTCAGCATGTTACATTCCGTTCTCGAGTTCAGATTCATGCGTGCGATACCACACTCTCGTCTTAACGGGCGATAGCAGTTGTATTTCAAGTAATATCAGTTCCCCCTTTTAGTACAAAGAACGCTTTTGTGACAGCGAATCGTTTGGAATCGTCCCTAGCTCGGTTCAAAAATGTCGTGTGCTGTTTTCAAACTATTTCGTGTTTGCTAAGCTCTAAACATGGAAACAAATGGACCTCCTCGCCGCTTGTTTATTTTCTCCCCCATGAAAGAGAACAAGAAGTTCATAAATGTATTCACCCGAAATGTTTTCGACTTGGCGGCATTAAAATTAGTAATGTCGTGACAAAAGAGACTTCTCAAATATTGCTGAAGACACTGTGGCACTTACGGAGAGACTTATTTACCGATGTAGGATATAACATCGGTCAAGTTGAAACGCTTCTCGGTTGCATTAATCGATATTATTGTGTATTTTGAACTGGTTTACTGTTAACACCAACGGTGGCAACTGGCCTAACAAGAACGTGCTATTCCGAGACATGACGTGACTGTTTGCTAATTAAATTATAATTGTTTATCGATGATATGAAAATTTTTGCCTCTTGAATGAAATAAAATATTTCCGCTTCCATTTTTTTCATACATTATTCCATTTTTCTCCAACTGAACAGGAAAAAAGCGAGCATATCTCCCTTTGTATGTTTTTGCGAAAACAAGGGTATCATGTTTCAAACTTTGCGAAGAAAACAAAAGTATCAAGTTACAAATGTTAGCGTTGAAAAATTAAAATTATGACGTTTACTAGTTCAACGTATTAATGAATTTAAAATGAACGAAATTCAACGTAAAACACTACAGTTTGAGTAAAATTTAAAACCATCTTGACAAACGGTAATTATAAGTTATTTTTGGGCCTTAACTGACTAACAAGTTACATGCAGGCAGCAGATGACTCAAAACGTACTGACGTCCTGCATAACACTCTGCACTATCTGAGATTGTCTCACTAGTTTTCTTTCTGGATTCCAATAGCCTTTGCAAAAATCTACTTTCTCCGCGTGGTTCTAACCTATCGCAAAAAAACTTTGTATTTAGTAGGCACCTTCCTTAAAACGTCGACCTAGAACAGTTTTGTTCAGCATAATAAGTAAAATGTTCCGAGGTATACCACGAGATAGCATTGCTTAACTTAATTTTATACTATGTGTGTGACGCATGATGGGAAGGTTGGATGTATTACCATCAAATATACAACATAGTTGCATAGGAATAGCGACAATCCCAAAGACACATTAACTTTCTCGAGGTTCGGAGCCAGTGTTTCACGACAGCAACATGCTATGAACCTGAAGTTCTCAGCAGATGCCCTTAGTAAAATATATATACACGTTATATTTAGATCCAAGTAAAAGGGTCCACGAATGCATAAGATAGTGAGATCGTTAAATAATGTCAATCTTCGGAAGCTTTGGACAAAGATTAATCAAAAGTAGGAATAACATTAATGCTACATAGGATTAATATTTATCAGATTAATTAGACTAAGAGGAGATTTCCAGAAGAGGCCTAAAAAATTACAAACGTAGCACACCCTCTACATATTTGGTTTGACATCACAAAATGATAGGGCAATACCCATAGAACATTTTTAGGTATGATGTACTGATGTACTGGTGGGACGTCATTGTGCTTGGGGCTCATTTGTGACTGCCGGTAAGGCCCCCGTGATTTAAGCATATTTTTAGTATGATTAGTTTCTACATGTTCAAGTCGACATTACTCCCCTCAAGTTGAGCCTAGACAGTTTTAAATTAGTTCAAGCATCACTGGTGTGAACATCTTTTATTTTAAGGTGAAAAGCGTCTTAACCAGGTCTCCATGGTAACCGTTGCTATGGTTATTTTTAATTTAGGCTATTTACGCAATAATTAGCATTACAATGTAGATTCTTTTGAATAATGACCAGACTTCTTTATCCATCAACTTAAGTTAATCAAACAAAACAATATTTGTGACATCAAAATATTATTTTCCAGAACTCGGCATCTCCCTAGTAATTATATCTCTACCACTTTATTTATCAAATTTCCTTAGCAAGAGATTCAACTAAAAATTTTTGTCTGAATCAATATAGATTCTCAGCAAAAAGCTACCTGTAATTGCCTGATGTAAGTATCTTTTATGCTTTTATAATAACGTTTGCGATTCTTACTCAATTGAAAACTTCCCAGAGTGCAAAGGGAGTAAGGCTCCCAGAATGCAATTGGTACTTACAGACTGTTTAGTTCAGCCATATTGGATTTTGGCTCGAAGCTGTTTTCTTTTACAGGTAAGGTTTTTGACCTTAAAAACACGTTCAGTTTCAGTTTAGGAGTAGTTTTATGTTGTTGAGAGCAGTTTATCCGAAGATGTGCACAAATCAGAGCGCAAAGTTTCTTTTTTATGTTGAAAATTACGGATATTTAAACGTTTGGCTAGCGAATGACTGACCGTGTGCAAAAACTTTGAGTCTGTAAACACATCTTATTCCATTATTTATAAGTAATTCTGTTTTGTTAAGGAAATCTATCTGGTTATGTACAAATTATTGACAATGAAACACGTTCTGTAACAGTTTTTATCAGTAATTTTGCTTTGCTTACAACAATTTATCTGAGACTATACACAAATCTATAGAGCAAATCTCCGATTTTATCTTCAAAAGTACATATATTCAAACATATCGCCAGCAAACAACTAACTGCGTAGGACTAGGACATGTTTTCTTTTTTGAACTCAGAAGTTAATCACTGCTAATTTTAGGAAAGCAGGTTTCCTGATCAGAGGAAAGAATCTATGATTCCTTTTTCCTTTCTCTGTAGATGATTGGTAATGGCTAGTCGCACTGAAAGCAGTGAGGAAGAAAGCGAACTGAGGCTTCTGCCTCCAAAACAGAAGCCCAAATCAGATACAGACTTAACAAAATGTATTATTTGTCAAGAAAAAAGCAGTGAAAGACTAAGAAGTCCTACCAAAGCTGGATTGAGATCGTTTAAAGAAGCTGTAGAGGTTAGGAAAGATGAAACTTTCCACATGATTTCGTCGACTTTTGAAAATTTAGAAGCTCTAGATGTTGTCTGGCACGGCAAGTGTTTTCAAAGTTATACAAGCAAGAGAAATCTTAGCTTTATTAAACCATTACCTTTTGCTGAAAGTCAAGAAAGGCACGTTGACAGACCAAGTTCGAGATCGCAAGTTAATGCAATGGATTGGTCCGTTTGTCTATTTTGCCAGCAGAAAAAGTCAAAGGGGTCAACAAAACTTATGAATGTTTCAACATTTGATTCATGCAAGGCTATAGAGGAGGCTGCACGAAGAAGGAGTGATGAGAGCATGCTGTTGAAGATTTCAGGAGTTGATTTGATTGCTGCGGAGGGCAAGTATCATAAACACTGCCGCTCCCAATATGTAAGTAAATCCAACCTAATGTTTGCTGACTTTAGAGTTGATGGGGAGGAAGATGTTTACACCCAGGTTTTCAAAAACTGAGACAGGACATCAAACCTCAGTTAGAATCAGGAGTGGCCCTTGATATGAAAACCCTATTGGACTCTTACCAGGAAATTTTACAACACCTTGGCTGCAACACGGCAAAAAGTTACAAGTCAGAGAGGTTAAAAGGCAGACTGCAGCAAAGTTTTCAAGAGGAAATTTTCTTTCAGAAGCTACCGGATCCCTCGAAGCCAGAGTTGGTATATTCTAGCTCTATATCTTTGCAGGATGTCATCAATTCAGCTGCCAAGAAAACTTGCCATTTGCCTAAAATGTCAGCATCTTCTGAAGATAAATCCTTAAACAGCCAGGGTCAGAATGATGTCAATTCCATACTATACCATGCTGCTCAAATACTGAGGTCAAGCATACAGAGTGAAAGCAAAAGTATTGGGATTCAACCTGTTGATGTGGAGGACATCAGTGCCTGTAAAGTGAAGAGTTTAATGCCTAAAGATCTTTACAAATTCTTGTGCTTGATGATCTCGAATCCAGATAAAGTTGATGTATCTGCTCCGAGTGCTTCCAATGCCGCAGATGAGCGACATATTTTAGCAATTGCACAAGATCTAATATATGCAACAACTCATGGTCGCGTGAAGACCCCTAAGCACATTGGTTTGGCGATGTCTGTTCGCCACATGACAGGTTCAAAGCTCCTGGTAACGATGTTAAACAGATTCGGTCACTGCTGTTCTTATGATGACATAGAAGTAGTTGACACTAGCCTAGCATTAGACATTATAGCCAGCTCAGAAAATCTGGGTGCTGTTGTTCCATCTAACATTTCACCAGGAGTGTTCGTTCAAGTCGCGGGAGACAATAACGATATCAATGAGGAGACATTGGACGGCAAACAAACTACTCATGCCACTACACTTGTCCTGTACCAAAGAAAGCAACAAGGACCAAAACCGAAACCTGCAGTTCATCCAGTCCATTCAGAAAAACGACGGTCTCTTAACATCTCAGATGCAAATCCACCCCTGTTGGAGTTCAGTGCTTGTGGCAAACGGCCTGCCGTAACCTTTTACAAAGACAAAATAGAAGAAGAGTGGTTTCAGTCCTCAAGCTCGCTCTGTTCCACTGCAATCCAGATGGATTTTGGTTGGTTTTTAACACGTCTGTGTACCCACCAGTTGTTTAGTGAAAATCTACAGAACCGTGACGGCGGCGTTTTTCAGCCCTTGCCAAGCTGGAGTGGGTTTAACGCAAAGATAGCAAGTGCGCCGCCACCCTTGACCTCCGTTGGTTACTGTCCAATGATCAATGGTTCACCTACTGAATACAGTACAGTTTACACTGCCATGAAGAACGTCCAAGCAATGATGGATGTACTACACCAGAAGCACAGTGTAATTACGTTTGACCTTGCAATCTACATGAAGGCCAAAGAGATTCAGTGGCGACGGCCTGAAGAATTTAAGAACGCAGTGATCCGAATGGGAGGTTTTCATATAGCATTAAACTTCCTCTCAGTTATTGGAAAGATTTTCCAGGACAGTGGCATTGAAGACCTGCTAATAGAATCTGGTGTGTATGGATGCCACACGGCATCTATGCTATTGAAGGGGAAGTCATACAACAGAGGCGTGCGTGCTCATAAGCTTGTTCTCGAAGCACTACTGAGACTGCAGTGGCAAGCATTTGGAGCTTGGATGGAAGCTGAGCAGGTCGAGCTCCCAACAGTATATCAGCGCCAGTGTTTATCTTTAATAAACTGTTGTCAAAGAGAAAGTAATGATGTGGCCTCTCTGAAGACCTCATTCGGTCTTCTCTGCGACAAACTCCCACAACTTCAACACATTTTCGCGAGATTCTGCACAGAAGCTAGTCAGCAGTCTAAACTATT